>JANBPU010000277.1:0-20534 GCA_027575805.1 Mycoemilia scoparia | reverse complement strand
TTTTTGACTAGGGTAGAATCCATAATGAACCATTTTTTCTACTACGTATGTGATTTCAATTGAAAAATCGACATATACGTCAAACTAAAGCTTATAATAAATCTTTGTAGTCTTGATGTAGCAAACAAATGACAATTTCACTATGAAAAATAGTCACGACATAGATAAAAATGGCTTTTTAACACAGTTTTATTTAAAATAATCAGAAAAAAGCAAATTGTAAAATGGCTAGGAGATAGAAAGCAATGTGAGCCAATACACATGTGTATATGTATTAAGCCTTATTCCCCAATGCTTGATCGATGCCCTAAGCTTAATTAAAAGCAGTAATAATCCATTGAGGAGCAGTTGCAAAGATGAATCCAAAAGCAGTCATAATGTTCCTAGCAGCAGTATCTGCTTCTTCATTTGTTAATCTACAATCTGTTTCCTCACAAATATACTTTGCCATGATAAATAATGCATTTACATTATATTTACCCTTCCATTCCAACTTGTCACATATACCATTAAAGATTCCATACAACCAAGTAAGAGTGATTTTGAAACTATCTCTAATATCCTCCCCTCTTTCAATAGCTTTTAAGGTTTCATCATTATCCAAACAAGATTCTATTTTGCGTTTCATACCAATTGAGTCAGCAATGATTTTGCAATCCTTATCAGTTAAGTATGAATGTTTTTGAACCATCTGGTAAAGAATAAACATACAAACAGTTGTGTGGCACAATCTTTTATGACTTTCAGGGTCTGTTGGTTCTTCGATAAGTGTGGGGTTCTTGGAAAATATAAATGAAACAAGATAGCGGGAAAAACTTGCTCCAAAGTTTATTCCAGATTTTTTTTTCTTAAAGCAAAGTCCTGAATCATTAAAAACCTTATAACTCCCACTTGGTGCTTTTATTGCTGATTCGTGGGCATTTCTGATGCTTTCCAAGTGAGAGTATTCCTGTATGGCTTCTTTAATATCTAGAAATTTCATTTTTGTTGTCTCAGAGAGGTGTTGAGATATTTCATCGTTATCTCTAATATCGAAGAGTTTTTGAAGAATACCATTAACATGGTCTTTATAGAATTGCAACATCATAGATTCATTCAAAGCTCCAGTAGAGTTAAAAGTTCTCTTTTCAGTCATTTCTTCTTGGTTAGATATTATTGTATTTAAAGAAGAGGCAATTGAATAATCAGCTTGAGAGTCACCAGGAGGTGGAGATTGACAATCAGTGTTCTCAGCTATATTATTGGTAGTGTCATTTTCACCTATCAAAAACTCAATAGACATAACATCTTTGTGCTTTGGAGGAGGAGAAAGAGCTGGCTCATTGGAACCTCCAATAAAAGAAATTTGAGTACCTTTCTTATCCATGGTATGTGAATATGTGAATATGTGAATATGTGAAGCAGGGGGGAAAAAGTTAAAAATTTAGTATAGATGCAGAAACTGCCCAGTATTTATACCCTTCAATTAAGATAAAGAGAGAGTCTATAAAGAAATTACATATAGTTTATTATAAAATCATAGTACAAACTTTAAGCTTTGGAAATGCCAGAAAAGTTTCACTTTTTGCCAATAGCAATAAATTTTTTTCTAAAAAAATAGTAACAAAGTGCAAACTTGAAATCAGAACTTTTGTTGGTTAGTATCATGATACTATCTACCCATTCTCAAACATTTTCAAAAAAAGGGGATGATAGTATATAGATATTATTTTTATTAAAAATGATACCAACATGATACCAACATGATATTAACATGATACTAATATGATACTAATATGATACTAATATAATATTAACATGATATTAACATAATACTAATATGATACCAATATAATATTAACATGATATTAAAAATGATACCAACATGATACCAACATGATATTAGCACAATATTAACATAATATTAATATGATACTAATATAATATTAACATAATATTAATATGATACTAATATAATATTAACATAATACTAATATGATACTAATATAATATTAACATGATATCAAATAATACTAACATGATATCAAATAATATTAACATGATATCAAACGGTAAAGAAAAAGTATCTAAACCCAATTAGAAAGAGCCTAGACTCTTTTTATTTACCATAGAGTATTAGTTACTTTATCTGATACCCTAATTCAAATTATAAAGACTATAATTTTTAAAAAATGGACATTTGCTAATCAAATGCAATAGCTTGATTAGGTTGTGGCTCCCCTGTTGTCGTTGACCACTAAAACATACCCTTCAAAAATTATCACCCATATAGATTATTATACAGCTTTCAAAAGCCATTTTTTCATTATAGCAGCTATGTGTAATCCATCCATCTAACTTGGACTGCTCACTCAGTGTATTAAAACAATTTTACATATTTTTATCAATGCAAGTAATAGTAGTAGTAGTAGTAGTAGTAGTAGCAGAACCAACAAAAACACTTTTATTCAAACAACTTTGGCAATAAAGTGAGTAAAAGGTTGCGATATAATGCACATGTTGACATACACGCACAGATACAAATGCAGCATTAATCTAGTAACTGTGTTTTGGTTAGAAGCAATGTATATTGTTAATGGCCCTCTGGCTATGATGGCAACAACGACGGAAGGCCGATTTGAAGTAGCAAGATCATCAATTTAGTAGTACATTAATAATCATTTGCATGAAGCAACATGTATCGCAAAACTGTCAAGACTATCGAAATCTCTCTTGCAGGTTGAACAAGTATAAACACCACTCGACTTCTCTATCCTATATATATTGTGTGGCCTGTTATGGCTTTTCGAAGACATCATTGCCATATCGGAGAAATCTGCTACCAGCCCTTCTCCTGATAGTGATTGAGGTTTGTTAAAACACTTTGGTGCGAAACTACCCGACAATTCATCATACGACATTTATTTGATTAGAATAATGATAATAGCTATGATAGTATTGAACAGTATTAAAAAGTGGAATATGCGTAGTGGGAGGATATTTATGAAGTTTTGGTGAAAATGTGGTGTGGAGCGAATATTAATATGAGTGTATAGAAGAAGAAAATGGAAATCTATGCGGAGAAAAAAGAAATGGAAATGTTGAGAGCAAAAAAGTATAGTCATGGGCTCTCCGTGCACTTTTATATAGACACCTGTGTTTGCATTCACAAAAGTGGCGACATCTTTAGTGTAGCAATAAAACCTGTATGCCAAGATAAGGGATGGTGAGCAAGATCATATCTCGATGCCGCCAAACTCCGAAAGAGTGAAACAGAGTTGTTATGGCCCGAAATTCCCAGGCCGCGCAATGCATGGAAAAGAGCACCAAAATCCAGAAACACAGCCAATTTTGTATGAATAAAAATGTACATGTGGATCGTTATTTTTGAAGGGCCAGTTTTTACTAGTAGGCCAGTTTTGCCATGTGTATTGGCAAACATATATTATCATAGATAAATGCATTGATCTGCACAGTATTAATATAGCCCTTTAGAAATAATCGCCCATATATCCATATTGGTTTAGTGCTTGTGTTTCCATTTGAGGAGTTATTGTGAATATGAACAGCAATATTGTATATGCATTTATATGCATCACTGTCCATAGATTTCAAAAAATGGCATGAGCATTATCTATGGCATCACTGCAGAGCTCGGTTTCAGGAGTTATGCCACCGCTGCTATGCAATATTCGCTTTGTGGTTTCAGGGGTTCTCCTTTTGATAGTCGCAAATCTATAGATCACTGTGGCCCTAATATTATTACCTAATTTGTCTCTATCGAACCCTTCACTTACTCACTCTCGCAACCTTTTCTTTTAATGTTTGTATTTGAATTATAAATTGTAAGTTGGGTTAAAAACAGATCGTTAAAAATGGTTGCACTGAGAATTAGTAATGTTGATGCCGTGTAGAGAAACGTAAAATGATAGAATGTTTTTTACTCATACATACGCATTGTAAATGGCATAATACAGCACGGCATTGGCCACAAATTGTCTCTTTAAGTAGTTCAACAATGGGCTAGATCGTAGATGTAGGTATGTGGCCATTTAAAAACCACCTAACCCAAAGATCTTTCTTTGATGTTGTGCAATATGTATTCATGATCGTGTAGCCAAAATTGTATATGGATAGGTTTTCATTGGCTGCTATAAAAAATTTACAAAACATCTTTTCGTTTATACTATGGATATTAAATAAATTACAGGGAATTGCTATTTGCATCTCAAATCTATAATTGCTCACTTTTTTCTAATTCTTTAAATATTAAGTGATGTTAGATGATTTAAAAAAGAAATGGAAAGACCTCTTTAATTAATGAGCTAGAATATTTATAAGCATAATTGGTTAAATTACTGGTATAATAAATATATTATTGTACAATTTAGTTAAGCATGTCCAATACCCAGCTATATGCACTTCCTACCACCCTCACAAAAAGGAATGCCAGCATAGGGGCAATAATTTTTGAAAGGTACCTTTTGGAGGCCAATGATTATAGGCGCAATGACAGCCAAATGAATGTCCAGTTTTACTAGTGAACTTTCACCCTTCAAAAATTATGATCCATAGGGACAAATTGATCAAGCACCTAGAGGATTTCACATCAGCGAATGGGACTGAAGCTTGATTTATAAAACAGTATATAGATTAATAATAAAGATATATAAACATGGCAGGTAAAAAAATCTTGGCTAAATAGACACTACTAAATGCCAACAAAAAAGGTAATAAACTGATTTTTATTATACTATCTAGTGTTATCTAATATTTAAGGAATAAGATAAAAGCAAGTAATTATATATTTGAAATGTACATAACAATCCCCATGGATTACTTTTGTAACAAAAACGCTCAAGCAATGTTGTTTTGTGGCTTATCTCAGTTTACACAATTATGCACCCCCTACTTGGCGTCAAAAGGGATCCATGTGATTTGACATTATATTCTATTCCGTATATCTATACAAAGAAATAAAGAAAAAAGAGAGACAATGTGTGGATGTCTATGTGTGAGTGTGAGTTAGAACAAATATACATTTGCTGTAAATGCAAGCAACTAACTGCATAAAAATAAAGCATACACGAGCTATTATTTTTGAAGGATGGTGATCATTTTCTAATAAGCTGTGGTTATCCCTATAATCATTGATGGACAAAAGGTATCATCTAAAAATAATTGCCCATATTTATATTCCGATACCAGTACATAAAGACACAAGCCACACCGGTTGTGCTTGTATTGGAGGAGGGGGAGGGAACTATTATCTTATCTCAGCTGAACATGTGTGGCTTTTGCTTGATAAATGCCAGTGTTTTTGTCTTTCTGAAGGCAGGGAGACTAATATTCCTATGAGCCAATTGCATTACTTTTGTGGGTGTCCTATAAATGCCACAGGAAAGGACCATTTTTGATTCAAACGCTATCTAGAACGGAACAGCAACTTTTCGACCAATTTTCAGTTCTACGCCTCTATCAGTCATACTTTTAAACGTTGTGATTCATAACAGAGTATACGTTGTAGCATAGCTTTGTATTTACAACCCACTTGCCCCTGAATATTTTTTGTTTATATGTACATTCCGTAGCCCCGAAAATAACAAGTATAAGTAAAGCCCTCATGACGTCTTTTATTGCTCAGTTATTTGTATTTTCAAGTATCTTTTTCCATATGGGCAATAATTTTTGAAGGGTAAACTTTGGTGACTGATTATTATAGGGGCAATCACAGTCAAATGGATGTCCAGTTTTACCAGTAAACCTTCACCCTTCAAAAATCATTACCCATATGGTCAGATTTCAAAAGGCCTTAGGCAAAAGCGCCTTCCAGAAATTGCATACAAATTGGCTTTTGATTGGGCCAAAACATGAGGGTCCATTTCTGCCTACCATACATTTGATCAATAGAGAAATCTTGCCATATTCAAAATATTAGGTCACATTTTTTATGTGCAGAACTAGTGCAGGATGTCTGATTTATTGAGTGAGTGTCTCTTATAGTCGAATCATTCTGGAATATAGCAATGCATGTAAATATGATTTGGATTTTGTGATTTGGGACATACCGCTAAAATTCTTTTGGTATATCAACTCCGCCCTAGAATCACGAGGTTTCCATACATATTAATGGAGTATTTATTGATTTGGAGCATTAGCAAATATATGTGTGTGCAAAGCCGGGTGTGAAGACATTCATTACAATGGAATAGAATAAAAATTCATGGTTGTTGTATATTGCTGGATATGCAAGATGTTTGAATGAATGAAAATAAAGGGCTAAAATTGGTAGAAATTCACTAGCAATTGCGTGTTAAATGGACAGAAGTGCATCCTCGGGATTTGACCCCCTATCACCAACCAATTCGGTATACATTTCCTGGGGACCCACTTTGCCATAGACGGTGTAAAATTTTACCAGTCAGCAATGCCAATTTTCAGATGTCAGTAGAAAGAACAGCATAGTTTTTAGTTGGAATTTTGTGTTGTGATCATGATTGCCAAGTGTTTGCAAAAGTGTCATAAAAAACGGTGCCTTTTTTTAAAATATATTTTCTGACTTACAGATTTAAGTTCTAGGCTGATTGCAAGCAATGACAACAAATGGTTGTATAATAGTAGAAAATTCAATTTATTGAATATCATTAAAAATGGTCTATGTGGCCAGATATCAGTTGGGATCAAATGTATGGCAGGCAGAAATGGGTCTTCAGATTTTGGCCCTATAACTAGGCATTTAATACACAATTCCTGGCGACCAACTTTGCCCAAAGCCTTGTGAACCTTGACCATGTAGATACACTGCAATTATATCAATTACATATCTATTCTTTTGAAGAATTTCTTGGCCTTTTCTCACCCTTATCTTTTTTGTCTCTCTTTTTATCTTTCTTCCTTTCATCCCGTTTTTTCGAACTCTTCTTGTTGATCTCAGCATCGCTATCACTACTATCAAGTTTCCGCTTCTTGCTAGACTTTTTGTCTTTCTTTTCTTTCTTTTTCCTTTTCTTCTTATCCTCAGCATCATTTTCATTACCAGATGTTGATTTTGAGTCCCGCTTCTGCTTAGATCTCAACTTTTTGGACTTGGATTTTTTACGGTCCGACGACAATGAGATATTGTGCTCCTCCTGGGATGACGATTCCGTTGTATTAGATGTAGACAATTCTGGTGTTTTCGTCGACTCTACATTATACTGACCACTCATTGCTGCCTCAATCATTTTTACAACCTCAAGACGAGGCATTCCGTCTCCATTTGTCCGTTTCAGTTTTCCAGGTTGCTCGCCTCTAGCTCCCTTACGAGCAGTGCGTCCTTCACAAGCAGCAAATAGTTCTGCATCTGTCAGAGCTGTTATTGAATCTATTATCTTGGTAGAATTCTTTTTTTCGGCTTCATCGAATGTTGTGGGTGTAGCTGAGCTTTTGACAAACATGCTGTGGTACAGTAGTTCTGGGTTGTTGATATTGAAGTTAGCAGGTGATTTATAGAATTGATGATTTTCGGTATCTTCGTTGTCATTGTTGTCGGTATTCATATTAGTTGACTTCTTTTTGTCACTTTGGACATTTCCTGATGCCTTGTTATAAATATTACTCCACCAATCGTTATCCCATTGATTAGAATCGACACCAACCTATTTGGATCGTAACATCAATTTGTTAATCATATGGTCATTTATTTCTAGACACTTGTCTGTCTTGTATAGTATATAGTCTTATATTAATAGATTACTTACTCCCTTTACATCCTGTTTCATGGCTATGGAAATAGCTCTTGTTATACCTTCATTGTTTTTTCCAAGACCTTCGCCCCTAATAATAACACAATAAGGATATAATACTTAGTATTTATCCAAGTCTGAAAGTAATAATAGAAAGAAACAGGCTTTGAGCAATTACTTTTTCCAGCCATATTTTGCCAATTGAGCCTCGGCAAACGAAAGAGTCATGTTATTGTATAAAAATATGTGTGGATATAATGCTGTCTATATATACGTGCGATGCGGCTTTAATAGTAATAATAATAATAATGGCAATAAATATTAAAATGCGATTGCAAAAACCAATGAGTGTTGTTCAAAAATTCTTTGTAAACTACTACTAAAAAATAAAAAAACGATCTTGGTATAGATCTGATCTTTGTATGGTGAGCTGGAGATCAAATTAGAAGCTTTGGCCTTATCATGTCTTAAAAAAGTAGGCTTGAAAGCTTGGGTGGGTTTGAATCAGAAATAAGTGTTTGGCTGGTTGAAGAGCCAATCAGCAAAGAGAAGGGGATATAGTTTGCTGGTATGATTGCTGCCTCCTTAACAGAGTAGATACGCGATCAATATGTGGTCTTGGTATCTCTTTCCCTCTTGTCAATCAACAACCTCATTTTAAATTAAAGGATTGCTTGGAAACACATTAAACAAAAATGTCTGACAGCCTTCTTGAAAAGCAACGCTTCTTCCAGGTATGTAGCAGTTTGTACTTTGCAGATTAATTAAGCGATGCGCGAATTTTATGATTCCATTAGCTTTTCTTCAAATTTGTTGTCCAAATTGGTTATGCATATTACAACGTTTGGGGAAATCCGTAACATGGTGATTTATTGGAATCCTCCAGTTTACATTGCAACATAGAATTTAACATTGCATTTATACCTTGGCTGTGTAATTAACCCTGTTGTAGAAAAACCCTCACGCTCCGGTTTACTTACGCACCCCCCTTGCTCGCGCTTGGGTTTACAGTACCTACGGCCTCATTGCCTTTGGTCTTGTTGGATCTGGTTATGGTTTGCTTCGCTTGATCAACGTAAGCACATTATTATTATTACTACTACTACTACTATCACTATTATTTATGATAAATATATATATACAAAATATAATTATAAAACAATTTGTATATATTGAATAATGATGACGATGATGATTTGGTATTATAGGGAAAGAAGACATTCTTCTAAGTTCACACTATCCATAAAGACAGAATATACACAGGCACATATGGAAATGCAAATTTATTGCTGAAAATCCAACATTTCACCACAACGTATACTATATAGAAGATTTTGTGCCTGTTGCTGTTGTTGTTTTTAAATAATTAAACTATTGTCCGAGTATATAAATATTTATTATTTACCTACCACTACGACTATTGATTTCTGCAAAAGTGATGTTTGATGCGTGCGAGTTAAAAGATAACATATATAAAACCTTTGATTTATGTTTAATGTTCATGCGAATCTACTTTGATATTACATAAAAGGGCAGCAAAGACTACACAAAATTAAAGAATATATATATATAATTCTTGTACTTGTGTATTAAAATCAGCACCACTTTGATAAAGAACACCATTCCTTGACCATGATAATCAAAGGTGTTATTGCAATATGCGAGAATTCAATTCTTTTTGGGCCATATGGGTAGTTATTTTTGAAGGGCTATAGAGCCACACATTTGGCTGGGATTGCCCCTATAAATATTCACCTTCAAAAATTATGATCCATATATCATTTTAATATAAAAAATGAACATGAGGGATATCTTTTGTTTTTCATTCCTTTCGACACTTATTAAATCCGTATAAAGACTTATTTACTAAAACTACTCTAAAATAAGAAACCTATAAAACAGGTCAAATTAAAACGAAATGGATATTCTTTCTTTATTTCATGAGGCTGAAAAGGTTCACGACTATTTGTGGAACGAGTATGACGAATTTAGTGCCCTCACTCGACTGATACTAGACCCAACAGCTGACGATATAAAAACAATGAAAAAGAGGCTAGAGAATTACCAAAAGCATGCAAGCGATTTCAACAAAAAGGCCAAGAGATATCAAGATTCAGCAGGTAGCAACACAGACATAGGAGCAAGCTACAATTCTGATCTTAGGGATATGGAAGATAATGTTTTTGGTTGGGTTAATGAGCTCGATGATATCGTTAAAACTAAAGTTCGCAATTTTGGTATAAAGAATAAGGCGATGTCTAAAGCAAACCGTCTTGCTCAGAGATCATCAGCAGCTGAAATTGGTACCCATTATAATGATAGTGATGATATCATCCTTGAAGATATCGATTTGTCAGACGAAATTCATCAAGGACAAAACAACATGCTAACACACCACAATGAGAAATCTTCTAAAGGGAGATTTGGTTATTTAAATTTATTTCGTGTCCTTCAATTTAAAACAAAATTTTCCTTGCTCTTGCTTTCTATAATAAGTATATTGCTTGCATTAACATCTGGAACTATGGGTCTTTCAATAGTCATCGACTTTGCTCCTACGGTAAGTTAAACTAAATCAACTCTTTGCTTTATTTATAGATATTTTAATGCTAAAAACGCTTGCATCTTAAATATTTGAATTAGTCTAAGGTCGAGATGATAGCAGGATTATCAATGTGTTTCCAGATAGTGATTCTAATTTTCATATTTGTTATTCATCTTGAGATGTACTTTAAATTTGCACTATTTGTTTCTCGCGTAAAAAATCGGGCAGATGTATTTAATTCTGGCAAAATGATGTAAATACTACTTTCACTCAACTCTTTTATTATTTTTGTGTATACCAAGGTTTGGGTTACAATTGTTGTTTAACTTTATAGCAGGATCCAAGAAAGGACATATTACAAAACATCTGTAGGATTGGGGCTCTTGCTTTTAATGTAAGTAAATGTAATACAAAACCAAGCTTTTCTTATTGTCCAAAACTGTAATCATCTCCCTAATGCTTTATAAATGTTTAGGCTTTCGTTGACTATAATGAATTCTTGGCCGCTCTATAACTCTAGAATATTTATACTTGACCTAGATTATGTAAACTTCATTTCCCTTGCTAGTATTGTTGGGAGTCTCATTTCCCTTTTTGTCAACCTTACAGTAGCTCTTTATAGGGGATATATCGCAGTCAGTTTACCGTGTGGGTCAAAAGTCAAGAGATCTGGACATTAGGGTTAATGATGTATTTTGGACTTATATAGTGACCCTGCAGGCTGGTAATCAGATTTTTATCATTTTCAATTTACTAGTTAAACCTTTTGTAAAATATCAAGTTGAATAGAATAAAGTTTATTTAAATGGAAATAATTGCTCTACTATTGATATTGAGATCTAGCTGGAACAAAGTACAGAGATATAGTAATATGTGTGATTAGATTTACCGCATTGTTTGATTCATGGATGCGGAATAGACTATGGCTATAAGGGCAATCATAGCCAAATGGATGTTGGGTTTTACTAGTAAACATTCGTCCTTCAAAAATTATCTCCCATTTTCCTTTTATTCAAATACAATACGATGTAAAAAAGTCTAAATTCACAAATTTAAACCATTGGACTAAAATACCATTTTATAGCCAAAATTGGCTTCAGAGCATGAATATTATGGCTAAAGTATATAAAATGCTAGACAAATAATCACACAAGCTAGTAAACCAATTTTTCCTTTTGAACAAATTTCACACTTTGTTACCATTTTTTAGAAAAAAAATTGTTGCTATTGACAAAAAGTGAAACTTTTCTGGCATTTCCAAAGTTTAAAGTGTGTACTATAATTTTATAATAAACTATATGTAATTTCTTTATAGACTCTCTCTTTATCTTAGTTGAAGGGTATAAATACTGGGCAGTTTCTGCATCTATACTAAATTTTTAACTTTTTCCCCCCTGCTTCCCTTTTTCACATATCCACATACCATGGGTAAGAAAGGTACTCAAATTTCTTTTATTGGAGGTTCCAATGAGCCAGCTCTTTCTCCTCCAAAGCACAAAGATGTTATGTCTATTAGGTTTTTGACAAGAGAAAATACTCAATCAGTTGGAAGGGACACTGTCAATAATAGTCCTGAGAAAATTGGTTGTCAATCTCTGCTTCCTGGCAACTCTGCTAGCTCTTTTGTACAACCTTGTCATCATCCCAACCAGCCTGACTCTGAAGGTATTTCTTCAATGTCTACCTCTTCTTCAAAGAAAAGAAAAGCCGTTCAAGAAGAAATACTTGAAAAGAGAACTTTTAACAATACAGGAAATTGGTATGCAGAAAGGCAATTGAAGCTCTATGAAAAACATCTTGATGAAGGTACTCTTCAAAAACTCTTCAATACTAGAAATATCAATGAAATATCTCAACACCTCTCTGAGACAACAAAAATGAAATTTCAAGAAATTGAAGCAGTCATACAGAAAAAAAATTATTCGGCAAGCATCAGTATGGCCTACAAAGCAGCACAAGAAGCACCAAGTGGGAGTTATAAGGTTTTTAATAAAATACCACTACGGTCTAATGAAGAAAAAATAATCTCTGGAATAAGCTTTGAAATGAATTTTTTCCACTATCTTGTTTCGTTTATATTTTCCAAGAACCCCACACTTATGGATGAACCAACAGACACTGAAAGTCATAAAAGATTGTGCCACACAACTGTTTGTATGTTTATTCTTTACCAGATGGTTCAAAAACATTCATACTTAACTGATAAGGCTTGCAAAATAGATGGTGACAAGATGAAATCTATTCAAAATGATTTCAAAACCACTCTTACTTTGTTGTATGGAATCCTTAATGGAATCTGTGACGAGTTGAAATGGAAGGGTAAATATAATGCAGATGCATTATTTATCATGGCAAAGTATATTTGTGAGGAAACAGATTGTAGATTAACAAATGAAGCAGCAGATACTGCTGCTAGGAACATTATGATTGCTTTTGGATTCAACCCTGCAACTGTTCCTCAAAAGATCATTGATGATTTTAAAAAAGCTCAGGGCATTGACCATGCATTGGGGAATAAGGCTTAATACATATACACATGTGTATTGGCTCACATTGCTTTCTATCTCCTAGCCATTTTACAATTTGCTTTTTTCTGATTATTTTAAATAAAACTGTGTTAAAAAAGCCATTTTTATCTATGTCTCTACTATTTTTCATAGTGAAACGAAAGAAGCAAATTTTTATTCCCAGTTTGCAAAGTTTCTATAAAATCACTAAAAATATCTAGTTCTATTATTCTCACCTCAAAGGACCAGGCCACCTCTAACCCCTCCTTCTCTGCTGAACAATCAGAAGCCAACACTTTACAATATTTATTTTATTTGATCATTGTAGTTTTATTATATAAATCAAAATAAATGTATAGTAAGCTAAAATGCAGGCTATTAGTTAACAAATATCGTTGATATTAGCGCTTTCATCTATTTCCTTTTCAGCCTCAATATTTGATTCAACCAAACACTTGGTTCTCGAAGCATTGCCAGTATTAGGAAGGTCATGATTGTTGAGGGCTACTGAAAATTTTATTCCTAGTCCATTGGCAATATTGCGTCTTGTTTGGGGTCTTTGAATCCTGTTTGACAAAATGATTGCAACATCTGCTGTACTGATGTTTGATGCTAAACGTGTGCTATTCTCAACAGCTGGAGTTTTGAATATAACTGGATCTTTACTTGAGTTGATGCTGGCATCAACTGAAAATGAAGAGTGCGCCCTTTCATGATTGTTAAAGCTTTGATGCAAAGGTTCTTTAATGCTCTGGCTGTGATTATCAGTCATAGAGCTTGCAGTCTCATCGTGACTATATTCACCATCACCATCTTCATACCCAAAAGATAAGTAATCAGCATCGACTAGAGGATAGTCTAATTGTACCAAGTCCCGAACATCAGCGTGACTAGAAACTTCACTTAAATTTCTCTCCAAGAAGATGCCAGGGGAAGCCTGTGATCCAAAATCACCAAATTCACTGTCGCAAAGGTCAAAAAATGGGTTAGGTGATAAATTCAGGTTTGTAAAGTCACCATTGGGAGAATTGACTGCAGGTGAGTTTTGTGTAGTATTTCCATGTGAGCCATTAAGACTAACAATATATGAATTGCATTCGCTGGCTTTTTCTGACCACTCGCAATCCGTACTTTGATGGTCCTCAAATATGCCAATAGTTGGACTCTTAGCATAAGTTTTGGTCTTTGATGTATGTGTTTTATTTTGACTTTTGCCAATTTTAGATGAAATGGGCTCATTAACCATACTTGCACAAGGCATAATAAGCTTAGGCTCCTCAGCCTTTTTGTCCTCTGAATCTTCATCGTCAGTAACATAGACTTCAGGAGATTTGATGTCAGTGCCGTTAGCTATGTGGTCGGAATGGTCAGTTCGGGGTTTTTTATAGTCATGGTTTAAGGACAATAACATCAAGCTACTCATTGCTTCATTTAATCTAGATTCGACTGTGCAAATGGATGAAGATTGAGCATGCTCTGGAGTGGCTGAGTATGAACTTGGTCCGTATTTAGAAACAGCAGGAGATGTTTTAGAGATACTAACAAGTCTTTCCTCCTGGATCCCAACTTGTGTAACAGTATCACTAGAAGTTTTGGTAAAATTGCTGTTTAAGACACAAGAAATTCCTTCCTTTGAGGAATAGTCAAGCTTAGTTGGGCTAACACCGTTCCTTGTGACCCGGAAGTCTGTCATCTTGGAATTATCTGGCATTTGGGACATAGCTGAAAAAGAAGAAAGGCAATAAAAATGAAGGAAAGAAAACCAGAATGTCTTGGGACTTGGAGTATAAATAATTTTGCAATATACCCAGCGGGTGTTTCTATTCAATCAAACATATTCATTTTTCAACACAAACTCGTGATATTTTCTTTGAGATGATTAGTACTTATGATAAAGTTTGGCCATGAGGGGCGGGGGAATTTACTCTGCGCTTTATTTTTACTCATTCACTAAGACAGAGTGATACCCTTCGCAACATTATCATAGGAACGTTAAAATCATCCAAGAGAATATTCAAATCATTAATAGCACTACTATTTCGCTTTTTGTTTGAATCACATTCATGTATTATCAAGTTGTAGCAGTAAAAAAATACAAAATACAAAACAACGCCAATAACTAGAATCAATTAGTCTATCCCAAAAAAAGATCAAATGCAAACATGGAGAGGTTGACTTGACCAACGCCTAAACTCCATATATCAATGCAAATTTTAAGTCAGAAAAGAGTATAGAGGCAAGCAATTAACTAATTAACGCTCAATCCCCACTCTTTTCTTCCTTTCAATGTATTTACAAATAAGTAATAATGGGCAGAATGTTTTTTTTGCGAAAGTTCATTAGCCATCTCAGTTGCCTGCTTCATTGACCTTGGTATGGATCGAGTAAATTGACTTGATAAAGGAGTCACAGCACCCGACTGTGCCCAAAAAGAGTTCAGACATATCAGCCGGGGAGTATACAACGTTGTCATTTTCAGCCTCCGTGAATTGAGTCCGAACTGATTCCTTGTATACAACAAACTCTTGAATGGCCTCATCAATCTCACTGACTCCAGTTGTCGGAAACTCTCCGTGACCCGCATTGGCAGGTGTATTAACAGTCATGCCCAATGCTCTGCACAAGTTGGTGCTGGCGACAAAGGTCCGGTGAAGGAGAGCCATAATCACCTGGTGATTGTTTCTCATAAACACGGACTTTTGCTGCTCATCCAGGGGCCCTAGACACTCAGCCATTGTGTCTTGAAAGTCAGAGTGAGTGACGGAATTTACGATTTGCTGCCTGTGGGCAAACTCGGCTGGCCATTGTGAATAGTGCGCAGCTGGGTTTTGCAAAAAGTAGATACAGGCTCCTACAGCGTCAACATACTCGTTGAGCCTATTCACGCAGGGTCTGTTGGCAGCTTCGGTTCCTGAAAAGGAGGGAGAAGATGCCCCAGATGTGGTGAGAGAAGGAATGGACGAAGGGCTGTTGGGAGAAGTAGGATTCATTGTGAAACTTTGGAAAGTGAGGAAGAAAGGGAGACAGATAGAGTCTTTTTGCTGGTTGTGAACGTAAATTGGTGTGCAAGTGCGTGTGGTTACTCGGTAATCGTTGAATGTGTTAAGGAAGCATTTTAAGCAGGGAGGATTTAGTAAGGTATTTATACTAGTTTTTTGGTGATATTGGTATACCGAACACTTGTCACACAGTATAACGTGAATGGCTCTTATCGTCTATGGTGCTCTCTGTTGTTGGGTTTTACCACACTGGTTGTAAAGACAAATAAGTTCATGCTAGGGTTTTGTATGTGACTACATTGATTTATGATAAGTTCCTGCATTTCAAATAGAATTTTACTTTTAAATGACTTACTTGGCTGGAGGGACAGTTTCTTGACTAGCTGACCAGTCCACTCTACTCTTAACAAAGACTGTATTGATTGGAGTCTTCTGGTTTTCTTTGTTATACCCTTTATGGCAGGTTCGGCCACAAGTGATTTTGAAAGGCCTGATAATTAGGAGGTACACACTTTTTGATCATGCTTATATGCATTTCTTTGCAACTTCATCAGGTCATGGTTATCGCCTAAATTTGGTGGCTTATCATGCATATCAGCGTTTCTGTAGCTGAATTTGATTGAGAAAATACTTGTATTGGCATAAATTTTCCTTATCAGTTAGTATGCATGGATGCGCGTTGTAGCAAGAAAATAGTGGGCTATTCATGGGATAGTCCGGGCATCCCTGCCTTCTCAGTCCAGAAGGCAGGTTTCCCCATGAGAGGAAGCACATGTTATAACGGGGTATTATTATATCTCATACCAGAAGGTATTGAAATTTGATTTGCTAATTTTGGATTTCCATTGGGAATTATAACTCCAACTAGACCAACATCCCAAATCATATGTGCTAATCGTGCAAGTACAAAGCGCATGGAAAACCGCTATTTTAAAATGAGCCACAGGCTCTCTCCTTGGAGACAATGAAAAACGCTCGAGATGTGACGCCCCACCAACAAGACACCATGCAAAAAAGCGTTTCAAGACCACCAAACACTTTGGTTGGGTTGGCGGAGAGGGCAACACGATCGATAGACATACGTCAAGTTCTCCATCAAAAGGGAACAGACTGGTAAACCTTACTCATTCTCTGGAAATCAGCCCACAATTCATACCTTTTAGCTAGATTCTGGCAAATTATTGGCTATTATCTAAGATACTATTCTGGTACATCTTCAAAGGGACACTGTCATATAGCCAAGCTGACTCCCAAAAAGATTAACAATAAATATGCCAAAAATCTAGCAGTGGTTCAGAATAAGATATAGACCAAGTGTCGCAGACTATTCTTATTCGTCAGTGTAAAGTGATGTACTATTCAAGTCATGATTGATGTTAATACGCTACAACAATACAACCAGTTAGTGCTTTAATAGTTCGTGAGTCACATAATAGATCATTTTGTTATGAACTCGCCCCTTCCCATACACTCATCGACTCTATTATATAGGTTGCATTCAACTTTAGACTTAGATATACTTGAGATTTATACCTTTTCTGATATGCCTACAGAAACCTTGACTTCTCAACAAAGTATCTATAATTTGTTCTCTCTGTTAACCAAATAAATGTGTAATAACAATATTATTATTATTAACCAAATGTGCTTAAAATAACATCTTGATAGATAAACCGCAACCATTTCTATTTTAATTATATTTCTTTTTATAATTTTTCCCAACTATACCAAGGAATAGTTGCTTTTATATATCCAGGTTTATTTGCATTTTACAAAAGCACATTGTCCAAAAAAAATACCAAAACTATCCATAGAAAATATTATATACTTTGAACAAAAACTCAAATAGAAAGAATCTCGAATAAACACAATCATGTGCGAATCCCACCAAACTCCTTGGAAATGTAGTCAAGGACAGATTCACAGTATATGAAGGTACCATAAAACAAATTTGATAACTCATCAGGATTGTTGATGACCGGAGATTGCGTACCCTCGGCAAACTTTGCAACAGCAGAGGCTCGATGAGTATCCAACGCATTTATGACATTCATGATCCTGTTATACCTTTCCCATTTAGAATTAGCAGCAGAATCGTCATCTCCATCCACTCCGGAAGTAAATGTGGCTGCAAGAGCTCTATGTTGATGGTTGGCAAGGCTTTTGGTATTATCATTGAGATAAAGCACCTTTGCCTTTATACTCTCACCAAAGCCAACTTTTTGATAAGTCGTCAGGTACTTTATATATGCTGCGTGGACTTCCCGTAGTTTGGTTAAATCGGTGCCTTGTCGGCTTCGAAGCGCACTGATGTCTTGTGAACAGAGTACCAGACAGGTATCTGGATGTCCTGAATCTTTCAAACATTCCCAGGCTGGAACATAGATGCTATTGAGCGCAGCTTCGAGGGTGTTCTCGACTTCTGATGTCTTTTTAAAAGCAAGTTCAAATTGGAACTTTTCGCTCTCGGAAATAGATGCAACAGTGGATGCCATCTTCTTGGATTGTGTGTTTGGTGGTTAGGGGAAAGAAAGTGCAGATGCAATACTGATTGGAATTTGAGAAAAATGTAAAAACTAAAAGCAGTTGTCTGAATATGATATTGCTAAGGTATTTATTCTTTTTTAGAGTATAGAATACACATATTTCTATATTTATTGCAATAGTGCTTATTTTTACATTATTCAAATAAGCCCAGGTACATTTTATGGATTTAGCTTGCATTTATTCAAGCTAACCTACCACAAAGGAATACATTATGATAATTTGAGATGCTTGAAGATATCGATTTATTTATCCAATTATGCAAAAGGTAAAATATTTGCAACCTTTTAAATTTATTTTATTTTTAAATAGACTTTAAAATATTTATATGATTTGGAATTGTTAAAAGCTTAAGTAACAATGTGGGTAGTTAAAAAAGGCTACAAAAAGGCTTGATTCTTTAAGAATTGATTATTGAGCAAGGTTTTACACATATTTTTGGCAATATTTAGTTATATGATAATAGAGCTTACTCAAAGATATGCCTTTCATAGGTGTTAGAGACTAAAGGTTAAATCTTTGAATCACATGTAATTTATTTTTTAAAGAAAAACAAGAGTGGTCGATGATACAAACAAGCTAAAGTACCAGACAAATGGAATATGAAAGGCACCAGAACTCAATAACATATAAACTTCTAAAAAGACAATGCGCACTGTTGTGTGTTTAACTAAAAATTCAGATGCTACCAATATTACTATCATTGTCAATTGTGGTGCTTGCACAGCAACCAGAAACGTTGCAAATATGAGTTTGACATCTAGCAATGGCAGAGATGAGAATTTCTGATAGTTCTGTAGCCTTGTAAGAAATCTGGGACCCCTGTCTTTCACTGAACTTGATACTTGTCTCATTCCTGTACATAAAGAACTCAAGGGTATTTCTGTTTACCTTGTTTGATGCTCTCGAAGATTGGCAGGAGCCACCTGGCGCATTTCCAGTATCTGGTATTGAGCTCAAAATTGTTGCCTTGTCAAACACCTCAGAAAGCCTGATGCAATCATCAAGGATACCAAGCACCTTCCTATGAAAGTCCTCCATAAACATGATCTTGGTCTGTTGCTTCATATGACTGAAACAAGCTGTATATGTAGCTTCTAGGGCATCAAATAGTTCCTTTTGGGCTTCCCTAAAATTACACAAGTTCTTGGAATGCTGCGGCTTAGTATCTGGAGTTAGAATTGAAAGTGACTCCAAATGACCATTGGCAAACTTAAGGATTGCGTCAAGATCCCTATTAACAGTCTCAAGTTTTTGAGCCGAAGGGTTCAACCCTGCCTCTACCTTGGGTAGTTCAAATGAATTGGAGGTGGTCATGATGAGTATGGATGTTGATACAATCAAAGTTCACTGTGCTTTTTGAAATTTAAAAAAATAAACGTATGGCAAAGAATCATTCAAATTGGCTAAACTTTGGGAGATTATTTATAACAGCCCATTGTTGTCTACTCTTTTAATGCCACATCTACATTTTTCTATAGAATGGCACATGTGGGTTACTATTATTGTTACCACTAGCTGATTTTATCATGGCAAGAAAAGAAGTAGATTATGCCCTTAACCCACAAGATCTCACAACATTGTATAATAATTTGTTTGAAAGCATTTGAGTACTATCATTTTCAAACTGGTTTTTATTAACAAAGCCCATGATGATTTGAGCAAAATCTCTCTGATGTTTACCCTTTTAGGATTACTATTGTTGAGTGGTTAGTTATAATCAAAAAATTATAGTTTGTAGTGCACTGAGGATGCATAAATCATGCCATATCTCTAGCCTCTCTAGGAAAGCTAATGCCATTGATTTTAAAAGAAGCTTTATTTTCTCTTGGGTATTTTGACTGAAAATAAATAATTTAACTGTTTGATATATGGATAATAATTTTTGAAGGATAAAAGTTTACTAGTAAAACTGGACACCCATTTGGCTGGGATTACTCCTATAATCACTGGTCACCAATGTTGGGCCATAGCCCACATGGTCCGCCCTGAATGATTCCAGATGGAATTATTTTGTCCTGAATGATCCAGGATCGCACTGAACAACTTTCAGTTGATCAGAATAATCTTGGATCAATTGGGTTTATGATCTGAGGATTACATTCCTCACTTATCTTTTATTAGTTTAGTTTAGTTTTGTTGGGCCGTGACGATTCACGCCCACATATAATAACCCAGAATGATTCTGGGTGATCCTTGGTTGATCAGAATGATTCAGGACGATTCTGAATCATAG
>JANBPU010000276.1:0-20571 GCA_027575805.1 Mycoemilia scoparia | reverse complement strand
TATTCTCTGGTACAAATCAAAAACACAACTACTCTCATGAAGCAAACTTGATGCGGCTTTATGATCTTGTCTGAGCACGTATCCAAAATTCCATCAAACAACATTAAATATGGGCAATAATTTTTGAAGGGTGACTTTTGGTGGCCAACGATTATAGGAGCAACCACAGCCAAATGTACGACCAGCATTTGCTAGCAGATGGTCACCCTTCAAAAATAATCACCCATATTACTATGCAGTATACATTTAGCACTTCAAAAATTATAATCTGTATTTAAAGCACCACATCAGCATGGTCAAGATATAAACTGTCGCCCTATGTTGAATATATTTATATAGTCATATATGGCATTCTTCTCTCTATTATAATCATTAGGGATCTTTGAATGGTTGTGAGTAAGTTGCATATGGTGGTGCTAAAGGGGTTAAGCACCAAATTCTATTATGAGCTTTGAAACAAAGTGTTGTGGCTGATTGATAATAATATCACATTACTATGGAATCTCTATCATCAGCCCAGCAGCATCAAAAAAGAACCAAAGTATAGCAGTGAGTGAGAGTATGTGGCAGGCCGAAAGAGTGTCACTCTTTGCATTATTTACGTTTGTTTTATTATTTACTTTATATCACATGTACATGCACTCTTCAAGGAACTCAAAAGCTTTGTCAAAATACTCTAGCAAAGAGGTTTGACAACCACAATAATCACCAATATAATAGTATGATTCTAATGAATATAATACTAATAGCGATGTTTACATCAAAGCAGAATCTATATATAAAGAATTTGCAGTCTTTTTTTGAGGATATATAGGCGTGTATCAATTTGGTATTGGTTAACTAATTGAAAAGGAATAATAGATATTTAACCTCAATGCACACACTTGCATGCCTAATTGATGGGCAGACTATTCTTACGTGCAGAACACACATATATTTTCAGCTATTTGACTCTTCTGTGTTGGTTATAGAATGGCCTGTTCGTATTGCTGCTGTTGCTGCTATTTTAGCAGTGGAAGCAGAATGTATGTATGTATGGATGTGCCTCGGATGCTTTGGGTGTTCCTACATCAGTGCGAGTGGCACTAACGACAGCAACAGCACACAGTGTGAATTTTGGGAAGTGTTAGTCCAGCATGCTTGCAAATTGGTTGGATACTTTTTCATAGGCTTCTAGACTCATGGTTTGTTTTTTCTATTGCTTTGAATTTGTTTGGGAAAAGGCTTGTGAGGAGAACTCGGACTACTGACCAGCCGCCTTGCATTCTAATCCCTAAAGATCATGTAGCGCACTGTGCGTGGCCTAAAGACATTGTGCTCACATATATACAGTCTCCATCAAAGAAGGGGTTCTAGCTGGCACAAAAAGTGGGCCGAATTAGTGAAGCTAGAAAGAGCCATGGGTATGTCATGGACAAAATGGTCAAGAGAATAGCGAAGAAGGGGTCAAAATGTATTATTGTTGAGTGCCTTTTGTGATTCAATCTTTTCAAGAAAATTCTCACGGCAAGGCCTTGCCAGGGTCCTTGTGTAAGGGCAGCCTGCCAATGGTACCACCACGCGCCAGGGAGCAGGAGTGATACGCTATCAATAGCATCGCAGTGTGGGAGTCAAGATGGCCGATTTGCATATGGGCCCCATTAAAACACTTTCAACAGAGCTTCACAAGCCCATTCAGGCTAAACTGCCATTCGATCCGCTTGTATGCTGTTTAGAAAACCTGGCTTTAAATATAGCCCAAGCAATTCAACAAGCCAGGCCTGTAGTTTACAAAGAATTTACTGGTTGTTGCGTGTGTGTGTCTTGCCAATACACACCATCGCTGCTGCTATTTCTGGCAGACTTCCTGTCTTTACAAGTGCGTGTTACTTCGTCTATTTATGCCCTGTTTGATTTCTTTCTTTCTGAGACTTTATTATTTGCCACAGCACAACTTCATTAAATCCTTTAGCTTTCTTCGAAAGCACTCGTTTCAGCTTTAACTCTTTCTTTCATCTTGTTTGTTTTTGATATTCATATAAATTCTTGTTTTGTATTATTAAGGGCTCATAACCGGAGTTTATACACTGCTCTTTTGAGTCATACAAATATCATACTCGAGGTTGTATGCAAACTTGTAATCCATTACTGTTGTAGTACTATTACTACAGATATCACCTCATCCGTGTGTGTGCGTGTGCAGTATCATTGAGCCCTTTTGTTGCTGCCCGTTACTGCTTGCTTAGTAAAGCCTCTTTCTCTACTCGATACTATACTCCAAACTACCGCCAACCCACTCCAAATTCAGGCGGGAGCGATAGGGAAACCTCCGAGCTTCTCGTGAAGCATAAATCGCTGTTACTGGCCACTGCAGGCAGGAAGGAAAAAGAAGAAACCCATGGTAGCCGATATTGTCATTGGAAAGGGCGGAGGCAATAGCAGTACTGGTGGTGCTCCTTGTGTTGACACAGGGGGCAATTCAACTGCAGGCGGCTATCGGTCAAAAAATAGCACAGGGCATACTAGCATGCAGGCCTTCCATTTGGCCTCTGTCACGCCCATATTTCGCACCAACACAGTCGCGTCCTCAATTGAGCATCTCAATTCACCATTTGCAATTGGTTCGCTCAAAGACGCTATTTCGAGCTGCTCAAATTCCGAGTCTGCATTACATTGTGCTATTGCGAAAGGAAATTCGGGCCTAGCATTATATCTTATTTCTCGCTTACCAAATTCGGTCAATACCAGGGCCCATGGCCTTCTGCCACTTCACATTGCCGCGGCGGCAAGGGACGACCCAAGCATGATTGTCATGCTCTTGGAGAATGGTGCAGACCCTAATGCGCAGTCGTCAATTCACAACGATAACAGTAGCAGCAGCAGCCAGGCAGCAAACACCCACAAGTCAGCTAGGTCGATATCGATACCCCAGCCGCCTGCAACATGGGACGAGCTTTCAGGACACACTTCTTTGTCAACACCAACATCCTCCTCATCTTCGAGAAGGACCCGGGCAGGGCGTATTAAGGAAATAAATGTCCGGCCTCCACAATCCGCCACAATTCCCATCACACTAGTCACGCCACCATCGGCTATTCATTCCAACAATACTACTACCATTGCAGCACAAGCGCCAACCCCTGTGTCGAAATTTGGCGCTTCTTCCCAATGGTCTAGTAGAAATGCATTTTCGCCCTCAGGAGCATCAGTAAACAATCCCAACAATCAATCGATTATATTGACACCCAACTCTGCTCCCTCGTTCCATTACAGTCAGCACAAGCATAAACTTTCCCAGCCTGGTATGTCAGTTCCTGGAGCTACAGCTTTACACTATGCCGTTTCTAGTGGTCACGTAAACAGTGTGCGCGCCCTTCTAACTCACTCTACATCCGCTGCAAAATCGATAACATTGGTTGACAGCTTAGGAAATACACCAGAAACACTGGCAGCTGTCATCGGGGACCCCAGAATCTCGCGATTAATATATGAGGCACAACTAAGACACTTCAAGCAAATTGGGCCCGAAAACACCATACCATCATCTGTACCAAGCACCAGAAATCAGTCATCAAATACTCCATACAGTAACCCGCAGCACTTTAATACCATGCCAAAATCTTTGCCTTCATTTGGAAACGATGAGCACCAACAGCAACAACGACATGTTGGGGCGTCTAGCCATCCTGGTCAATATGGCTCAACAGAAATCGAGAGATCATATTCATATGATCCAGCTCACAGTATACCAAATTACCACGAGACTTCGATGACCTGGCAGCCATCATCATCAACATCGTCGAATACCAATGGGATCAGCAATGTTGGTGGTCATAGCAATGGTCCAAATTCGTCCAGTATGTGTTTCAATAGTGGAGTTAATACCAAACAAAGAAAACCAATACCAACTATCCAGCCATCAGAATCACCTGGATCTACATATAGTCGTGGTGCGCCCGATAGTATTGTATCGCACTCTGTTGATAGTAATACTAGTGCCATCAATGGCGGAAATAGGATGAATAGAATGTATCCAGCTTTGGTCGATCCCAAGGCTCGTAAAATCGGGCATATAAAGGCAGCCATGGCATCCTCCTACTCGAATTTAGCTATACAAGAAGGCGAAGTTGATAGGTCCCATGGCTCTGCAAGTGGAGCTGGTAATAACAACAGCAATATTGATAATAGTCATGTAGCAAATAGAAAAGACTGGCATCTCCGTAGACCTAGCACAGCTGCTGAATTCAATGCAGCAAACATTTATAACACAATCAAAATTGAGCGCCATCCATCTCATCGCAAACGTGCACAGACCCAGGAAGATTATCGCTGTGCACCTCGTTCAAGCATTGATGCATTAAACTCATCATCAAGCAATCATTCGGGTCATTCACTAAAAAGCTGCAGAATAAGCGTAGACAGCGATGCTGAAAATAACAAATCATCATCATCGGAAATCTCCTCTAATAACAATGGCGGGAATCCACAAAGACTTTATAACCCAAAGATCCCCGGAACGCCTTATTCGTTACGTAGTTACAGGAGCTCACCTGGTGTATTAAAGCCCACTAAGCATCGTTACACATACTCTCTGGAAACACCCAGAGAATTGCAAAATAAATTCTCACAAAAATCGATGGCTACTGACCGCTCCAGACTTGGTAGCAAGAATGCTCCACCAACAACACTTGTGACTCTTCCAGAAGCATCGTCCGAATCATCCGGGTCTTCTAGATCAAGTCTAGCAGACAATAGTACAGCCACTGATGCTTCTAGTGCTAATAGTTCTTCATCATCTGCTTTATTGTCAACAACTAATATTGTTCCAAGAGAAAGGTCTAGTACCGAATCTTATGTACCCAAATCTCGTCTTCGTTATCAACAGTCGCTAGAATTGGGAAATGATGGAAACGATATGTGTGGCAGTGTTGACTATAATAGTCTAGTTCAAGGAGTACCATCCTCACCGTCTAGCAATAATAGTTTAACATCAAGGCCACGGTCTATATCCGTTGGAGATCCAATTAAAACATCTACCGCTACTACCACTACCACCACAGCCCCATCAAGTGCAACGACTATTGACAGTGAATGTACTTCATACTCTAGAAATACTAGTCCTACTAGTTCAAAACCATCATCTAAGATAAACCATGGTATTGAATCACCAAACCAATCAAAGTCCACTAATACCAGCATAGCCATTGCCACCAATAACAATAAAAACAAACCATCGAAATCAGCAGCCTCTACACAATCTTATATCACAGCAGTCCCTTCAGGATGCACTTATACTGAATCGGTTCCAACCACATCGGATTCAGTTGTTATAATAACCAATCAACCACGATCTCAGTCGCTGGAACGGACAAGATCCAATACTGATTCGGTTGTGAATTCACTTCGTCGTTTCAAGACATTTGCGTCATGGACTTCGCGTCTTCACCTTCATAATAGCAACAGAAACGATATCACCACAGCTAATAACACTACTAGTGGTGGCGGTGGTCATAGTGGAAAGCCAACAGTCGCAAAAAGTTTTCCAAACTTATCGATAGCTCAACGCAACACATCAATATCCAGAAATAGTGGTGGTAAACGCAACTTGCTTCGAATTGAAACAGGCAGAAGCAAAAGTACTTCTAATAAACCATTGTCGCTTATTAGCAATGCTACCACCACCACCACATCGACATCGACTCCTATTAGTCCAATTAGCCCGGCTGCTTTCCTAACCGACCTATCCCACCGTACTAATAACAGCAGCAACAGTGATTTTAACGACCACCAACAGGATGTTATGGATGACGGATCTAATATGTTGGTGAACACTTTACCATCATCACTTTTCCTCCATCAATCCCAAAGTCTGGTGACCCCGGATATAACTCCCCCCAGATCAAGATGTTCTGTAAGCGATGATCATAATCTTAGGCCAAGATACTACGATGAAGCCAGCCAATCAAACTCTCATGGGGCCAATATTGATGATGAGGATGATAGTCAACCTCTATTAGAAAATACATTTAATAACAGACGTCGAAGAATATTTGATTCTAAATATTTGATCAATCACCCATGTATTGATGAAAGCCATGAAATATCAAAGTCATCATCTTCCACAAACACAAATTCCAATCATAGCAATGGTAGTGAGTACGCGAGGAAGGTTAAACATAGATCAAGATTTGTATTCGACAAATCAATAGACTTGGGAATTCCTTTGGATCCGACCCTTCCTATGGATGAAGCTATTGCTAAAGCACTGGGAATACCAGTTGGAAGATTATCCGGATTAATCGAATTAGACTCATTGAATCATCCATCTTCATCTTCGAGTGGTACAGGCAATAAGGTGATTGGTACTGATGATAATGATGAAAGACGTGGTGAATCAGTTCAACTATCTTCACTTTTGTGGAAACAAGCTGCTATGGCTGTTCGCAAACGACGAAACACTGATCCTGTATCATAGCACATCCACCCGCATATTTTTTGCATCTATATATATTCATAATTGATTTTCATCATTATCACATTGTAATTTAAACAATCTACATCTACATCTACCACTACTGCTCTGTGTATAGAATACACGGAAATTTTTTTGCTTTTTAATTTGACCTTTTTTCTAAATGTTTTTTAAATCCGTACTGTTGTTTTATTTTTCTGTATAATTTGGTGTGTCTATGTATAATTCAATAATAAATGAAATTGGTTAAATTTCACAAGGCCTTAGGCAAAATTGGTCTCCAGGAGTAGTAGCATATGGGTAATAATTTTTGAAGGGTGACCATTTACTAACAGATGGTGATCACACATTTGGCTGGGATTGCCCCTATAATCGTTGGCCACCAAAAGGTACCCTTCGAAAATTATGATCCATATGAATTATCTCATGGTTGGGCCAAAATCTGCTGAGGGACCATCATTTCTACCTACCATAGACTCGATCATTAGTGAAATCTTGCCATTTATTTCATTTCTTGATAAAATACAATGAAGTGTAATAAAATGTATTTATTTTACAGTGTTAAATTTCTAAATGCAATACAAAAATCAATTACAAATAAAATGAAATATGATGTCTATGTAATAATGTAGGTGTCTGTTAATTGTAATTGAGAGATGATCTCATTACTTTACGAAAATAAGATCCACCACTACCATTACTTGTAGTTGGTGCGTATTTTGGTTTGATATTGTGATTTTGATGATTATAGTAGGGTTTAGGTTGAGGCTGGTATTGAGTATATTCCTGACTGTAATTGGAGCGTTTTTCTCTATGCTGATGATGTCCACTGCTATGATTTCTATATCCTTGGTTATAACCATTATAAGTGTGTTGATGAGGATGTGGATATGGATCTCGTTTTCTCTTCAAGTAGTCATTAGTGCTGGATTCTGTTGCTGTTGTTACTTTTGGTGTTTTAGTATAATTGTCATACTTTGGACAATAATGTTCATCAACGAGAACTATAATATTGGTTATAGCACCAATGAGAAAAAAGGAAAGGGGTTATAATTATTGTAGTTTATAAAATATTGTCATTATTGAAATATATTGAGTGCTAGATATTCTTACCTTCGCCTTCTTCACTGTCACCTTTATCCTTTTCTACTCTGTTATGTTCATATCTCGACCTTTTCTTTTCCTTTCCAACAAGGTTAGGATTGAATGTGGTTTTGGTTGTTGGTGTTACCAGCTGTTCTATTCTAGACATAGTATCTTCATCCTCTTCTTGGTCTGAATCATTATCACAATCAGAATAATATGGCGGTTCAATAATGGGAACTTCAATTCCATCAATTATCTCTACGCCTGATTTGTCTGTATCCATATCACTGATATTTTTGAATAAATCTGGCTTATAAGGTACTGTATTTTTAGACTTTCTCTTTGACTTTGTATTTGGGATTTCTTTGCTTTCACCAGACCTAGACCCCATAGCTGTTGTTTGCTTAGTGCCATTTGACGAAATATTGGTATTTTCACTTTCATTATTATTATTATTATTATTATTATTTGCGGTTAGCTTGTCAACAAGTTTATTGGCATCGATTAATTGAAACTTTAATCTAAGAATCTGTTTGGTTTGGTCTTTTATCTTTTCTTCGAAACTTTTCTTTAATTCCAACAATTCATTAACCTTTTGTTCTAGGTCAACCTTTTGTTCCTTTTCTTTTTCTTCTTCTTCTTCAACAAAGCGACTGGAATTATTATTGGTGATATTGGTTTTGGAGTCGCTCATTTTGTATGGATAGTAATGTTATAGTAATTTGAATAACTCCAATGGACTAGTGTTTGCTATAGTTGTTAATTTGATATTATATGATGAATATAGAGTGTATTGTGTAAATGCCGCGACTAGTATAGTTGTTGTTGCTTTTGTTGTTGAATATGCCAAGAGGAATAAAAATCTGACTAATTCAAAGAGAGGGATAGATGTAGAGTGTGCACGATACTGTTTAAAGCAAAAGAAAGCAAGAAAGAAAGATGAGGTTTAAAATATATTTGATGTGGTTTTGAATACTAGAAATAAAGGTTTACACAAAAAGGAAAGGAAGAGTAAAACCACGCGGATTCACAGAATGATATAATTTTATAACAACAATTGTAACAATGTGATATTTTACTTGGCGTCAAAATAATGACCTTAATACTATGCTATAGTTTATTTCTATATACATGCCAGCCTACATTTATTCACAAAATAAAGCTAAATAAAGCTAAATAAAGCGATAAAGATAACATATTGTGATTACATTGATAAAGGCTATATATAAATCCCCACAATCATTTACTTTAATAAGATACCACCAACGCCATAGTTACTGCCATTTCAAAAATATAGTACTGTTTTTTATAGATCTACATATATTGACTCCACAGCCACAACAACCACCACTATCAAGTTATTCACAAATATATACATGTATAAAAAATAAAGTTCACATTGCACTTGGTCTTAAAGAAAACAATGGCACTGATTCCACTCATGCATTCTTTTTCTGAAAATAAAAGAGAGGCGATTATATTGATTTCTGTTGATATCTTTATTCGCTCTTTGGAGACAGTATAAAGAAGATATAAATTTCTCTCCCCTCCTCGCTCATTATTAGTTTGTTTGCTTGTTTGGCAGAAGAACCAAATTGACAATACTGAACTTGGGTTACAGATATGAGTGATTATTTTTGAAGGACTAAATGCAGATGGTACATAATGAAGCATTGGTCAATGAAAATATATGGTGATTAGTATGCAAGTTGAAACTAGCCTACTAGTAAAACTTAGTCCTTCAAAAATAACTACCCATATAATATCATTATATATATATATATATATATATAACATAAGCAACACATATGCTACATTAAAAAGAGAGTCATTTTCTCTTCTATGAATGCTGTGACTACATTATTGGTAAAAACTATAGGGATATGGGTGATAATTAATGAAGGGAACCTTATGGTGACCAATGATTATAGGCGCAGTCATGGCCAAATGGATGATCGCCATTTGTTAGTAAATGGCCACCCTTCAAAAATAGTCACGCGTTTAAATTGTTAGTATGGAAGCAAAAGCTCTATTTTAAGGGTATGTAATTAAGCATTGAGACAGAGAGACCCAGATGTTTGAGATCCTATGGTGTAGTCTGCCGACTTGTCAAACAAATAAACTGGCAGCTAATCAAGCGGTTCTAAGAAACAAACGCTTTATTCCATGAAGCCCTCTAGTAAGCAACTTGACAGTGCTTGCTAATGTGTGTGTATAAAAAGCAGCCATTTTTACAGGCCATGAGAGGTGATATACTTAACAAACACCTATTATAATAATATAAGGGCATTGTTGTACGACTAGAGAAAATCATTTGTGGCTAGAATCTGTGGTATACATTATATTTTGGTGGCAAGTCGTACTAATGTTAGATAATAGCGAAATCCTAGCCCAACAAAACACACATCAAAGGTCTTTGTTTAGCTTGACAAGACTTGAATATGGCGGTGAAAGTGAGTGAGTGGGTGAGTGAGCGCGTATGTGCCAATCAAATAACAATAGTGAAGCTATTGCAACATGTAAAAGATGCGAATCCTAGCTTCTCCAGTTTATTCTCTGCACAATTGTGACATAGTTATATTTTCTTGTTACATCCGTATTCTTGTATAGTGGTATGGGGTTATTGGTAATGGTGAATCACAAATCACCTGATGTTACAATTTGGAATTAACAAATCTTGGCTGCGTGTAGATAAACATTTGGAAAGAGAGAGAGAGAGAGAGAGAGAGAGAGGAATATTTACTTTAGAATAAACTCCCCATTACTGCTCTAACTATCGATCTGAGTGAATAAAGTTTGTTTACATTTTTCCCACTAAACAAACGCACTACTATCAAACATAATGTTTGGCAAGCTCTCCACCAAAAGGGAACAGGCAAATACCTCCACACGTTCCCTGCAAATCAACACATAATCCATATATTTTAAATAGAGACTTGGGGATGATTGGCTAGTACCCAAGGGAATTCCCTAGTACCTTTTTAGAGGAGACTCAACCAATTATTGGTTGATATCTAGTTTTACACTACGGAACTATGGACATATTGGGTTAAAGTGGAACGCAGGTCTTTCTTTATTGATGCAGGGATTTTACTGTTATGATTCTCAATTTGGGAATGATTATACACTCCACACTGAGCTATTAGGCTGTGTGGGGCGGGTCTAGTGAATCTCCCTTGTTTCTATCAGTTTTTGCTTATTCACTTGTTTGTTATTGTTATTGTTTTTTATAGTTATGCCGAGAATTTTTGATACTGACAGATAGATAGTTGGTTAGACGGATGGAGACAATAGTCAGGAAGAAGAGGGAGATGGTGCTGGTTTATGCAAATGTAAAGGCATTGCATTAGCGTGCCATTACAACCTCTACTGTGCCTGTGCGTGTATGAGCTCTGGCTTTGCTTTTAGCAGCAGAGTTTTCGCTTGCTTTTTAGACCACACGTACCCCGCACAGTTCGGCAGTCTTTCTGGCGCGCAATCTGGTGGGGGCAGAGATGGAAGGAGGAAAGAGGAGGCCGGCTCTGTGGCATCGAAAATCCCAAATTCGGTATCAATTTTGGGCTCTCCTTGCATTTTGGAAAATCTTTGTGGAGTTTGTTTGCTGGTCTTTGGTTTTGCCACGGAATTGTGTTTCAGCGTCATGGTTGAGGACACAATAGCATTCTTGGTGGTATTTAGTAGAGGAGAAGGCGAGACGTGGACGACTTGGCCATATTACTTTTATCTCTTGCATCTTTAAAATTGCGATTTGGCATTTATCTCTCTCCTCCAATCTTTTTTTTACATATATATATTTATATTCGCCTTTTTACACCTATTCCTTTCTTTACATACACGCGTGTTTCCTTTTACTCTTTATATTTTACGATCTTTTAACGGCATATTACGACTATAAATCATTGACTTCATATCTAAACTTGTAAGCTATCAACTTCTTTGGGATGTGTGTATCTATTTATATCAAATAGAACCCTCCAACATAGCATACCGCTAGTGGTATACTGTTTGGTGCTATTAATACCACAACTATTGCCGTCATTAATTTTATCCCTATCGACTAAAATACCGACGTACAGGTTTTTTGAACTATTAATCCCTAAAGTCTTTGTTGCTTGGACATCTCGAGCATTGATTTATTCCCACTGCTTCTTTGCCCTGAATCCAATTTTTTATATACTCGCCACCATTGACTCTATTCAGGATACCATAGACACATTCTACCTCAATAGCTATAAAGAATACTATTGCCCGTATCAAGAAGATTTTGACTATCAAATCCCAAAAACCTCTCCATCATTCAATCTTTATAATATTAATATTTGTAGTAACGACCAACGGTTGAAAACATCAATCTTGTTTTCACTTTCATTCATACCCGAAGCTGTTTCACAGTTCTATCCAATTGCCACGCCTGTGCTGTCGATAACAGCAACGAGATCGCGACTTTTTACGTGTACTTGTGTGTATTTTCAAAGAAAGGTAAGTTTTGGTGGCTATTAAACTTAGTGTTTGGATAGCACAATATACAACCTCCTTCTCTTCTCTGAGGCTTTATAAAGCTACCCATCACATTTTCCTTTGTGCGTGTGTGCGTGTGTGTGCGCAGCACAAGGACCTTTTTCGTGGTGTCAGCCACAATTCGGGTGTTTTTGTCCAAGATTCTTTGAACCCTCCAAAATAACTGGAAGCTAGGATTCAAGATGGTATATTATATAAGGGCTGGTGGTTTCTCTTTGGCTCGATAAAGAAACAGAGGCCAACAAACTAAACAGCATGCCTTTGAGGGGAATGCTGTGCATTATTAGCAATGGCAGATGCGCATTATCGCTGCAGGGCCTTGGCTGTAAGCTAGTGTTTTGGAAAACACATGAGCGATTCTTCTTTCCACTACAAATGTACACAGAGAAAAGGGGTTTGTCCTGGCGACAATAACATTTAACAAGCAACACAGATTCAGTCTACACTTTAATGTCAATCGGGAATGCCCGTCCAGAATAAACCGGTTTGAGAACACACCTAATGCCATGGCATTCCACCCTGGCATTTAGTGCATGGCCACTTCAAGATTGCATATATATTAATGTATCGCACCAGTCTGCCTATTTTTGGATACTGTGTGGCTCGCTAATCGCCATCACCATTTCAAATTCAGACATATTGGAAGTCGATGTGGCAGCAATCCTTGTCTATTTGCTAGCTATGCCCACAGCAGCCGCCTGAATCAAGTTATATTTGGCCACACCGCTGAAAACCCAGAATTTATTATTGTAAAATGAAACAAGATTCGCTTTATAAAAATTCCATCCACACTCAAAGCGCTTTGCTTTGTAATCGGTGGCACAGCAAAACACATGCACATCCACCACACCTTTTCGCACCACAACAAACGTAGCGTCTTTATTCCAGTCTCTTTTCACACGAGCAGTGTTGGGCTGCATGGAACAGCATGATCTTTATTGTATTTTCTCCAGCGGCATCAAAATTTCCCATTCTCTCATTTTAGAGCAGCCTAATTATAGCTTTGCCAAATCGAGTGGCCTGCTGCTAAGGGTTTTGATTTCAGGTCTAAATTCCGCTCTTGGTTGCTTTCACCCACACACTACCAGGCAAATTTATTTTAGTCCTTTCAATTTCATACAGTCCATCTCTATCATTTTTGGCCTTCACACTCATGCCTGTCCCACCTCATGCGTGTCTGCTTCCTCCCACTCACCCACTCACTAATCATTCAGATCTCTCTCGCTCCCTTGCGCCAGCTGGTGTGCAACTAGTCTGATTTGCACTTCTCCCCTCCATGCATTTCCCTTCTTCTGTATACCTAGCCACTAACTACCCTTATAAACCCTTCTCCCTGTTCATCTCTCTTCATTTTGTTCTCTTTTTTGCAAACTCTTGGTATTATTTACTACGCCTGTACTTGTAAATTCTCCTTTGCACCTCTTCTTTTACTATTTATTTTTGTTAACAGCGGGACCGTAATAAGGGTTTATTTTTGCCTTTATTGACACATTCTGCCATCCCCCTTTCTTTGTTATCCCTCCACACACACACACACACACATATATCTGTACTTAAAAAGGCAGTAGCACCCTCTTTCACAAGTTTATTAACTGTTCCTGGGCTGTGCACTTAATCGACCCTTTGGGTTTCATTGCAAACATTAAAGCGCCGCACTCCGTAGCTTCTATAAACACACACGCTCAATCTTTCTTTGCCTCGCATATATGCTCACCGCACCACGCACATACAAAAATATTGTTAATCTATATGCTGCTATAATAACTCGGCCATTCTACTTTTTCAAGTTTGTTATTGATATTAATCTCTATATCCATTTATTCTGTTCCCTTTCTAGCCACTATATACATACACACACATAATCATATCCTACAGACTAGCGTGTCTCAAGAAACAAAATCATTGGCACCAATAATCCCAATAATTTCGCGTCACTCACCACGACTTGTTGCACATAATATCAGATATAAATATGCTTGCAATGGTACGGGAGAGACAGGAGTCCAATACTGACACGAGAAGGACCAGCAGCCGCTACATTGGTGCTGAGCTGCCCGTTTTTAACTGGGTTACACGAATGCCCGAAGATGATGGCTGGTTGATTGTGCCGAGCTATATTCCACAGGACCCCTTTTACTCCGACCCAATCAAGGTGCGCGAATATATATTAAAGTATGGGGCTAACAAAAGTGGCTCCTCTAAATCCATGAAGAGGCCTGATGCTTCTCCAAATTCTCAGGATTCCCAAAAGTCATTAAAATATTCTTTCAAGAAGCGAAATAGACCACAACGTGCTGCTTCAACGCGGCCAAAGCCTTTCATACGGTCAGCCTCAAGAAATAGTACTTACAACAGTATCACCAGTGACAATGGCTTGGCTTCGATCCAAGAATCTTCTACTACTGCCATTAGCCAAGACCCACAACAACAACAACAGCAGTCTGAGGGGCCTGTATCACGTTCAAGGTATAGCACTGCTTCACGCATAAGTTCGACCAATACTGCCCAAACTAGGGCATCGCTTGATCATAGTGAAACTGGCAGTGAATCTACAGTCGTTGGACATATATCAGCAAACAACCCGCTACCAGTTCCCCCAAAATCACCATCGCTTCAAGCCTTTTCGATCAGGCACTACAGACAATCAAGCAGAAGCGGTGGCAGTAGTAGATCCACGCCACGGAGTCGAAATAATAATAATAACGATAACAACAATAATCACCGCGACCGTCATCATCATCGCCGCCCTCATTCCCAATTGCATCATAAAGCTCCTGAGCCCCCCTCATCATCACCATCATCATCATCGCGGGGGCGGGAAAGCCGCACCCCACACCCACCATCCTTGGGTCCTAGCACATCCCGCCAGTATCAAAACATAAACCACCGCTATTCGAGGTCTGCTTTAGCCAACTCGATGAACCGGCCCTTACCTCCTATTATTGATAAAAATAGGGGTGTATCCAACAATGTCATGAATGATAATAATGTTGCTGGTCAACAGAACTCCGAGTTGCAGGCCAACGATGATACATCTCTTCCTGAATCTTTATCTTCAAATAATGGCTCCCATCGCGAAGAAAGAATAACTACTACATTCCTTCGTCCAAGGCAACAACAGCCAGTAACAATGTTTGTTACTGAGAACGAGGTTATGGAGTATGGGGTGGACAGATCTACTTCAATCTACAAGGACTCATGTCTACCATCAGTATTCAAGCGACCTTGGGGAAACAGGGCATCCGTTTCAACATCTACGACCAATTCCAGTAATTTGATGGCTAACAGTGGAGCGTCTTCCAGCGCACCTGGCGCATCGAGTCCCACTACCAGAGAAGGACACAGGCTTGGGTTGCCACGGTCGACTGGTTTCCACCTTCCCTCTCCAACACAGGGGTTCTTGCGTCGTCGCCTTGGGCAACTCACTGGCTCAAGTGGCAGTAATGAATCATTCTCTCTCATTAGCTTCCGTCACCTTTCTGCAAGGCCTCGATCTTCATCAGCACCATCCACCCCATCTGCTAATGAATTGCGGGATAACTACTTTGAGCAAAATTTACCAGATGGAAGTGTTCCCAATATAGATGACGAGTCTAGGGACAATGAAGCAGATGGTGCACACTATTTCACTGATGATGAGTTTGCTCTCAAAGAGCCTTTGGCTCGTCCAATGGTCAACGATGACACACATGTATTCTCACGATCAACCAGTGCTCTAGAAGTCCATCCGGCGGTTAGGTTTGCGTCTGAAGTTCTTGAATCCGAGGCTAGCATGGAAAAAGAGCAGCGTCGGTTTAGGGGTATATCAATATGTGAGGCATCGCATATTTTGGCCGCAAAGGTCAAAACTGCTGTTCGTAAAATCAAATTGCCAATATGCCCACCAAGTCTCGAGGATAATGATTTTGGATTTGATGCTTACGGAGATACATCAACAGAAGTCAAAAGGTCATCATTTATGTATAACCAGGTAACTGCGACCACAAGTATGCCAAACATGCTGGCTAATGAATCTAGGTGCGAAAAATGTGGACGTGCTTTGACTATGAGGAACTTTTATGTCCTCTGTCAGCGTAGACATGCATTCTGTCTTCACTGTATTGAGGCACATGCACTTCCTATTGTTGAGTCTGGCTCTTTGAAGATTCCTTGTGCCAGTGTAACACCCTGCCCAGCATTGATTTCATTTAATGAGCTCGAAAGATGCTTTGGAAAGGAGACGATTCGTTACATTTTGTTGAACACGCGGAATGCTACAAAATCACCAATAGCATCTGTTTCGAATACTACTCAATTTGTTAATGATAATAGTCTTGGAGAGTCAGATATACCAAGGCCATTACAATCACCAAATAGCCCAACAATGAGCGGTTATTCCAGCGGAACCAACATACAGATGTTTGCAAAGAACAAAGTCCAGAGACGCCATGCACGTATGGTATCTATCTCCAACGCACTCAATGCCAACCCGGATGCCATTATTGAAATTTCAAGATCCAATCCTGATACTGACATTGAAGATGGTGTGGATGGAGACAGCATCGGTACTAGACCAAACTGTGCTCCTGAGCGTAAATTAACTGCGCGAACCACCACTGTGTCTACTGGTAGACGCACATATCTGTCTAAATCACAATCAGTGGAATCATTGGAAACATCGGTGTCTAATAAAGATTCAGGAGTTATGGGAAATGTAAATGCCGGATTTGACGAGTCAAGCTACTACTCTGGATTTGTAACCAAGAAGCCGCTCAGCGGTGCTGAATCTGGAGATGACAGCGGCCAGGCTAAGGCGATTGGTCGTAATGTATCCTCAAAGAGGATTCACCTAGAGTCTATTCGGTTGACCCCAATGTCCTTGAGTCCATTCCCTGAAAGCCCAGAATCAGAACCAGCTAAGAGAGAGTCAGCACAGAGCAAAGTTAGTCAGGCTACCAGCAGCTGTATCACAGCAAAATCCGGTATACAAAAGAGGCTGTTCAACCGGTCTCCACCACCTGTACCACAACGCACAAATGCATCAAACATTTTAGCATTGGCAGGATCAAGAGGTACTTGGGTAACTCCCAATCAAGTCAACTCTGGGTTTTTTAACAACCTTGACCTTTATGCTGATGCACTTGACTACTTTGACAGCATCAAACCTCATAGCAGGCTGAGCGACTTTGTTATGAACGTTTCGCATGTAAGAACAGCGGATCAGAAGTTGATGGAATCTTACCTCAAGGAGCTGGAAGAGCTCCGTGATCAAATGGCGGCGATTGATGAAAGTTCGCCAGATTCAGTGATGAAGGCAATCGATAAGATGATCACACCTGCCCAGATCCATTCACCGTGGCGCCCAAATGGCCTCAGTTTCGACACTGATCTTGACTTCCTGGCGCCATCATCAACCCATTCGACACCAAAATTTGAAAATGTACCAAAGATCTCAAGGTCACCAACTGCCAAACCACGTCCAAAGCGCTCTACCAACAACTCCGACCAAATGAGACCATCGATCACTGATTCCAGTGCAGAGCTTTGGCTAGATGCCCTTGACTTTGGCACCAATGTAACATCTCTAGAAAATGTCGACAAGCGCATAAAGAAAGGGCTTAGGACTGCTGGTTTGAGCACATCACATGCATCGGGTATGTATCACAATGAAAAGTTGCACCACAGCCAGCTGACAGCCGGATGTGGAAATCTACATAGCGAAGGATATAAATTCGGTGGACGTGTGGATGACCCTGATTCAGATTCAGAGGAAACCCTTTGGTATCAGCTGAGCTCAATGTCACAACCAGATCTTTTGGAAGTCAAGCGCTCATATGAGACTAACAGAAGCCAGAATCGAAAGGACGGTATAACAGACCAAAAGAATGGCACCACCCGTAGCTCAGCCTCACCATCTCTTGACTCGGATCTTTTGGAGGCAGTGCAACTCAACGCTGACTTATATGTTCAACTACAAAGTGTTTACATCGAATAAACAACTACCCTACGAAATCCTTGTTTATAATGGTACCTATTATTTTATGGAATATACTTTAAATCCACATGCACTGATACGCACGTACACACACACACACACACACAAGAAAAAATTTCATTACTTCATCGTATATGCATTCGCTTACAAATGTATGACAGATTCTCCTCTAAAAGTGTGCCAGAATAATTTCTACAATGCCAGCTTAAAATGTATGGCTTATGAGCTAAATTTAAAGGAGGTGTGTGGAGGAGGGGAGGTACAGACTCGTTCGCTTTCGATAGAGAACCTGCCATATAGCTAATGAGTATCTAATTGTGTTTCTATTTAATACTCCTATTCATTATAAAAACTGTTTTCTTTAGTTTTTGATTTTCGTAGTTAAAATGCAGTTAAATGATTTCTAATACTACTAAATATTTAAATGAATCAAAGACTTGGTTCATATATATTATTTATTGGTCATAAAGGTGACACGATAAATATTGTAGGGGCAAAACTAACCTCCAAACATGGTGCTAAAATGTATTTACGTGTGTGTAAAAAAGACAAGAGTAAATGCTTGAGAACATTTTAAGCCCAAAATGATGGCGTGTATTGATTTTGTAACCATAGATACAGGAATATGCATACATGTGCCTGCAGTTAGTAACTGGGGCTTGTTCTTCTCCATTAAATATGGTTATCTACTTCAATGGCTTTATTTCTGAAAAGACTTTGAATATTTGAGTGGCTGACTAACAAGGTTAAATATTTGGTATACTAGCTAAATAGATTGCTGAATATATGAATCACATGTGAACTTGCTAGTAACTCCCTCCATTGTTTAATTTACTGTAAGACTTGTATTTATCTCATACTTGTGTGTGTGTGTATGTGTGTACAATTTTTGATGTCCATTTTTAGTTTTAAAGGTATAGAAAAGATACATATCCCAATTCCTGATTTTTTAGTGCATTTATTCTTTTCAAGTACATATACGTATCTGCCAAGTCCTTTTATAGCTACAGAGCTACACTCAAAGTCAATACGAAGACAATGGCTAAGATATGTGACTATACGAGTAATAGATTGATGATAGCAGCTATCACATTTTTCCAGATAGCGGTTCTAGTATTTGTTGGACAGTGTTATGGTGACAATATACCAGTAGCTGAACTACTAAAAAAGGAGGGGTTTATAGGAAGAGGTAACATGGGCCTTGAAATACTACTACACCAAGTAAATGTATATACTTATACCTGCGCCTATTAACACAATGATTCTTTCATTTGTCTATATGTATGAAATGGGACTGTCTAGTCTACCCGTATGGTTTCACTGCTTCCATAGCTGTTCAAGTCCAACTCCAAAATTCGACAGATTTCTTGCCCTGGGCTGCAGATATTAGAGCAGAAGGTATATTTCGTGGTTGTTATTAACTTGATGGGAAAAACAAGATAGTGACAAATATAGTGCTATCCTTCTTGATGTTGATATTTTATCATGTATCATAGATCTTGACAAAGAACCAATTATCAGCTATACAGAAGATGGACTAACTGGGTTACTTTTAGTAAGATAAAATCTATATTGTTGAACTCTTTGGATCTTTGGTATAAACCTTCGCCGCACTGTTAACGAATTTATATTTCATTTTATGTGTTTATGTTAAAGATGCAAACAAATGGCGATCATTCAAATTACCTTAGAGTCAATCCACTGAAATTGATAGTCAATATCAAAAACGGCAAGTATCACACCATCCCTCAAATATCCTACAGAAAACACCATTATTATTATTATCTATTTTGTATATTAACCATATTTGTAAAATATGTGTAGGTGACATATCTACTGGTCAAGTAGTACAGCCATATAGACCACCAAAGAGCAGACCACCCAGACCTGGTAAGTAATAACCCACCAACGTATTAATAGAGTATATCGCATTACATCTACATTCAATCTATCGCCAACAAATCAACACATATATATATCCTTCCAATTATAGGTGGAGCTCAAATAACAGACAATTTGTTTGTTACTATATTTGACCAACCGAAAGAATTAAAAAGTAGGTATCATTAATATACTCTCATGGTTGAAAAAAAAAATACATGAAGCACAGAAAACCTATAATAATATCTAAACAATCGTAAATACAAAAAATTACGAATAGGATTGGATATTTTGTTGATGAAAAGCAATCTTAACAATTTAGACCCTAAAACATTCTATTCTGATTCAGATTTAAAAGCCCATGGCGCATTTTATATGAATATTTTGCCTTCATCAAAACCAATGCAGTAATTCCTCAAAAATTAGTCTATCCTAGGATTTTTTTTTGAGTTAAACAGTTAACATGATTGTTTTAAACAAAAATAATTAATAGTGTAATATAAAAATCGTGTACTTTGAAAAAAAAATAAAAATAGTACTAAAAACTGCAACAAAAAAGTGTGTTTCCGCCCGGGTTCGAACCGGGGACCGTCTGTGTGTTAGACAGACGTGATAACCAACTACACCACGGAAACCATCTTTCTTCTCTACTTGTTGGTCA
>JANBPU010000275.1:0-20714 GCA_027575805.1 Mycoemilia scoparia | reverse complement strand
TTGATCACCCACTAATTTTGATCACACAGGGTGACTGATCACATTTTACTAGTAAATGGTCACCCTTCAAAAATAATTGCCCATCTGTTCAACCACTCACACACTCATATATATATATATAACATTTAAAGCTGTCACATTACATAATAATAATTTTCAATTTGATGCTATTATATGTGGTCGAATAATAAATGTAATTCCAAAGTGATTTCATTCATGAAAATAACCATAATGTTTTCTATTGTCTTATTTTATTTAAACAAACAATCTTTCAATCATTGTTTATTTTAAAAGCAACAATTTTATTATTACTTTTTGCCTTGATCAGCCACCAGGCGTAGTTGCTCCTTGAGCTTTCCAAGATTATTTCTCAAAAGTCGCCAGCGCTCTCTGCCTGATGATTGGGTTCGAATACAAACATGGCGTTGCTGAGGAATCAAGTTGTCTTGTGAGAAACCAGGTGGATTTAAACGATCTGAATTAAATGGTTTGGGTTTATCACCATCACCACCATGTGTGTTTGTATACTGATCATGCATATTCATTATTGTTTGGAAATAATAAAATAAAATAAAAGATTGCCAAGTGCTAAAACTCCTTTAAAGTATGAATCCTTACTATTTATAAATACTTTTAGAATCAATATAGAAAAGGTATCTCTATTTATCACTCAGAAATCAAGCCACTGATTTTGCTGATTCCAAGTTGTTCTCAAGGCTTGGAGCAGCAAATACACCACAGAGAGTCAACTCACAATACTTGATAAAAACAACAACCAAGAGTAAATTGCATTTATTTTCTCACAAGAATTATTATTTTACTCAAAAAAGAAAACCGATTCGATGTCATCTTTATTAATAACAGTAACAAGTGTGCTTATCTAACATATGCATATACTCCATCAAATATTTGATAATTACTTTAACTCTTGATTTGTTACTTTTTGTTCTTTGTTTGTTTGTTTGTATCTATTTACAAGCGTATAAAAAGGCTTTTTAAACAAATTCATGTATAAATTCATATTCTTACACCAAGAGAAAACTTAAAAAACATAAAGAAGAAACCCCAGTTATGCATTGGGATTGGGTCCAGTGTGTACCACAATATCATTAACTTTGCTATAATGCTGTGATCCGCCACCATTTCTACCTTGCGAAGGATGTAGTATATCTGCACAATACGACATATCAACCGGCGTCCATGTCGCTTGAGTAGGATTCGAGGGCTGCTGGAACAAAGCCGAAAAACTGACCAAACTCATATCAAGTCCCTGACCACCAGTATCAACCGCCAATACATAAACCCATCTGTATTCATCACCATTATCTTGGCGTTTCTCAACATACTTTTCCCTATTATTATTATTGATAATGCTTGCTCGGCGATGAAGATTATGTCTTCTGTTCAGCCCCAGTTTTTCCAGCTCATCTTGTTGATGAGTAGCCTGGTTGGCAAGGAACCGCTCGACATCAAGCTGACCATTTTCATGTTTGTAGGGGAGGGCCGGGCTGGCTTGACAATCACTGGCTTTGGCAACAACCCTGAGACAAGTTCCACACTCGCTGGACGTATCCATAGCCTGCACTGCAGTAATTCTGCCGATATCCAGGGTGGCGTATGGCATCCCGCAACTGGGTGGGTTGTTGGCAAGAGCATCGGCGCCCATTCCAATATAATCATGTGGTGTTATTGCTTGAGATCCCATCATATTGGCTTCTGTGTTCTCAATAGCGATGATGCTCATATGCATCAAGGTAGTTAGTATGGTCGCAAAGATCGATCTTGTTGATATAAACAACATTGTTTTGCGGTCGGTATTGAACAAGCACGGGGACAAGATATAATATAAAAGTAATGGATGCAAGGAAATAGGCTGCTAGTTAGTAGCTAGCGACAGCAAAAAATAAAGGCTGATGTTGTGTAGATTGAATTATTAAGCTTGGCTTTCAGATCGCCAAAGGCCATGATGGTCAGCTTAAATACTTTTCCTCCAAGACTTTATGTATACGCTGACAAGAAATTCAGAATTGACCAATAGATGGTCTTATTTAGGCCTTTTTCTGCCCGCCCATTGGTTTATAAAGATTTTTGCCATAGTAGTGCATCGATACGTTGGCATGGTAGCTGTGGTGGTCTTGACGGCTTCCCCCAATACTCAACTTTCCATCCACTCCCATCCAAGTTAGTTTATTATTCAAAAAAAAACCATACATCTCAATACTATTATCAATGCACAAACACTTTATGGCATACTTGGACACAAATCAAGTCCGAGCATTTACATGTGCCAAAATTCTACACTGCTTTTCCAATCACTGCTACCCGAGTGGCCTGTTACCAAACCCAATAAAAAGTAGTTAGGATTCTCAACTCCAATTAACTACAAAAACCTCGATTTGCTGTGTGGGACCACTGGAGATTGCCCGATATGATGGAGACTGTAATTGCTTGAAATCAACCAATCTCCATTCTCAGTATGGACTCAGGAAAGGCTGTTGTGGTTCAGCGATCAAGCCCACTCTCTCACATTCTGTGTGTGTGTGTGTATGTATGTATGTATGTATGTATGTATGTATGTATGTATGTATGTGTGGGCTTAAACTGAACAAACACACACACACACAGAGCGTATAGTTTGAGACCACGACAGAACACATACTTTGTCACAGATAAACCAACAAACATTTCATTCAGGACAAATATGACATACAAACAAAAACCGGCAGATAAGAATACCCTCGTCCAATTCATTTCAAAAGTATCATTTTGAATGGACAGATGTGTATACACAAGATTAGGTTCTGGTTTCTTGAAATGTACTTCTACTACTACCGTTGCTTACATAGTTGGTAAAAGCTTAATTTAGATTAATAATTGTTAGTTCCCATTGTCACTGTGACTGGCTGCTTGCCATATGGATCATAATTTTTGAAGGGTGAATTTTGGTGACAAGTGATTATAGGGGAATCACAGCCAAATGGATGACTATATAGACCTTCAAAAATTATGATCCATATAACAATCTGTTAAACTATTGAATGTCTGTTATTGCTTTTCTCAACGTTGTTAAAAAGGATTCTACAACAATTGACAATAGTATAAAAAGTTTCGTCACCAACAGGATTTGAACCTGTGCGGGAAAATCCCATGTGATTTCTAGTCACACGCCTTAACCACTCGGCCATAGTGACCAACAATTTCTAAATTGTAGGGGTTCTTTTGGTAACCACAGATGCAGCAAATGCATTCTTCTCCATTGATCCCTGATGGATGTTGGCCTTTTCCATAGTTTAGATACTTTGAGTTGTCCTTTAAATAAATATATGCCTATACACTTTGGATTCAGTTTCCACAAGTAATATATATTGAATCTTTATTCATAAAACTTCAGAGAGAGATCTCCTCTCTATCATGTAAAACTTTTACTAAAACTATCTGTACTAATTAAAGATAAAATTTGGACTGGATCAGTTGTGAATCCCTTCTAGGATTATCCATATGATTATTATAAGTTATCATCATGATCAAAATAGTGTTGTAGATTAATTCTACTAGAATTCAGCACAAAATTTTTAAAAAATGTGTCATCTTTAAATAAAAATATCAGTTCCCATTCCAAAACTATAGAAAATCATCAAAGCTTCATTTGCTTTGATACACCATTATTATGATTGTTATTTAAGCATCTATAATACATAATTCTATTCGTACAATTTATTGTTACTACTTGACATATATAAATATATATATAGTTGATTACAAAATATAAATCAACTAAATGAATTATCGTTGCTGATATTATGTAATGGATAGAAAATTCGTAGTGTTGGTGGTGATAGCAGATGAATTTGTACTACTAGTGGTAGTATCTCTATCTCTGGCCTGTTGGTGGGGGTTGTTTTGATTATTATATACTGATGAAGAAATAGAACACCCCCCAGTAGTATTTGTTGTTGAAATTGATGATGATGCTAATGATAGATTTGTACCAGTATGAACAACTTGATCCAAATCATTCGTAAATTCCAACACCCGGTCCAGAAACTCTGTTAACTGGGCTCGTGTATTTGGTGGTAGTTTGGTAGAAGATATTGGGATATGAATACAATGTGCTTGGTAAGTAGCAATAAAGTTGCCAGTGGCCAGACTGGATGCTGATGTTGCAGAAGGATGTCTTGATGTTGTTGATGGCGGGAGGCTAGAAATGCTTTCAGGAATAATGGCAGATGGATTGTCTTGGTCTCTATTTACTACTAACATTACAGGAACCACTGGCGCTGCAAACAAACCACTATGATGACGATGATAGTGATCATTATTGTTGGAGTCACTACTCCCAGCTCCAGAATTGCTATGGGGAGGCTGTGAATTCGTTTTACTGCTATCAATATTATATTGATCAAAACCCAGGGACCGCAAATACTGGACCAATTCAGGCCGACTCTCAGCAATAGTTGCCAAAGCTTCATCGGCCCACTGATAAGTTCGAGACCATAGCTTTGGCTGAGTAGCATCACACACCACAATTATCGCGTCAAGGCTCATTCGATAAAGTGCTCTGCGTGATTCAATGTGTGCACTTTCTGATGGAACGGCTATTAGCTCGACCCAAACGGATTGTTGCCGTAGTTTAGTAGTTTTTGGTCGATATAGCATAACATGGACTTGAGGGTAATTACTACCCATCATGGACATTCCGCCGCCATTTATATTAGTGGCCATTGAGGCTTGTCGGCTTCCAAACCTTTCATTCTGACAGAATAGATTGAGCACATGCTCCTTGCCGACTGTCAAATCCCCCAAAACTGCAATTCGTAAGCCCGAATCTTGCATTGAATTGTAGATTGCAATAGTTACAATATGGGTAAAAGCAAATGTGCTAAGAGCGTTGTTTTAATGTATACTAATTTCTATCTGTATGTTGCTCCAGGGGTTTTCATGTTTATATAGTCTGCTATGTTGGTAAGAGAGTAGTAGCCGAGAAAGCTCCAAGAGAGAACAAAGGGATTAGCAATAATAAAAATGGATAGTCCTTGTGATCGGCGACTATTGTCCTGATGCCTTGAATTTAATAGTATGGGTTAAGCTTATTTCAAGGAGCGACATCCTGATCCACAATAACATCTAAAAATAGTTTACAGGCATCTCTAATGTAAAAGACCATGTTGCATACGTACCAAAAAAGCCTTCTATGTATATGCCAATTCCCAAGAATGGATGGCTATTATGCCCAACAGCGACCGCCACCACTCTTGTCTCAGCCCGGATCTTTAGTTCAAAACACTTCGATCCATTCAATACATCCAAGTCCCAAAGAATCTGTTTCAGATTGGTCCACCACCAATTCCCTTCATCGTCTCTAAACCATCATGCATCGCAAACGACTTTCATCATTCTCAAGAGTAACGCTGCTATTGTACCTCTGGTACTGGTAGGGGGTTACTTGCTATCAGCCCAGCTCCCCATATCCAAACCAAAAGTGAGACTCTTCTAGTCACTTTTGTTTCGATTTATCCCGTTGGCCCCTTCCTTTCCCTTTACTCCTTCATTTATAAATGAACATAATTGTCTTTGCCCATTTTGCCATCGTATCAATAACACCATGATAATCAATGAGCAGCTGCTTGGCACGCCCACTATGCCGATAGTCAGCCCGCAATCCCAAATTGTTATAGGATCGCCAAGACCCATTCTTCGTCCAGCAGCCTACCAAGTAACCCTCATAACTCTATGTTCAATAACATTCGTCACTGTCATCTGGGTCCCTATAATCTACATATTCCTGTGGCACAACTATTCAGCCCACATCAACCGAATATCAATCCGGCAGATGACAGTCATTGGAATAGCCAATATAGTCCAAACCAGCTTCATATTCGCGCTGGATTCCTTTTGGATAACTGACTTCTCTTGCCGCTCCCTGTTCTGGCTCTCCCTAATGACCCGGAACTTCACAGCATGGCTGTCTTTCACTGTCGTTCTCAACCTGCAACTCGTAGTCTGCCACCGCATCAGAGATACCAGAAAATTCGAAATATTCTATTATCTAGTCCCAGCTGTGATATCTCTTGTTCCATATATTGTGACTGTTTCAATGTCACCCCGGCCAGATGTTGTTGTCAATGATTATTGCTTTAACGACGGTGTGGCAAACCCCCGATCTTATGGCATATTCTGGGTCCGGGGCTTTCTGTACACCGTAATTGGCATCACTTGTTCAGTATTTTCAATTATATACGTGCTGGTGTATGTTTTTCGGACTAGAATGCTGTTACTCCGTGAAGGAAGAACATCGATAGAAGCCTTTGGGCCACCAGAGTATAGTCATAATGAGATAATCGATAGAGCCAATGAGGAATTGATGCCTGCTAAAGCCCCAGCTTTACCGCTTTTTTCTCATTCACGGCGACCTTCTTTAATAGCTGGGGAGACAGCAGCATTGCAGCAATTAAACACTCCAAGAGGTTCACAACCACTTCTTCACAATCTTCCTCCAACCATTCCTCTCCAGCAGCAACAATATCAGCCACCCCCACCCCGACCATCAAATAAGCCTCACAAGAAAATAGCTAACGCATTATCATCAACAGCCCAAAAAATATCATCCTGGAAATGCCGCACAAAAAACACCATCCACACCCTGGGCACCAGGTACCAAATAATAAACCCTCTCCTTTTGCGTCTAATCTGGATCCCAGTAGTTCCCCTATTCAGCATCGTGGTTGAAATCGCGGCCTACACTTTGGGTTCAAAAAGCCGCACTGCTCAGTATGATTGGCTCCACGGCTGGGCCGACGGAATGTTTGTCATCCAAGCCATATTCCAGGCAATTCCGTTCTACACTGATTCAGTCATAAAAAATACCCTCAAAATTGCCCGAAGAGATATGATATTTACGTATTTTTATAGTCCTTATCAGGATCTGATTATGGAAAGCTTGGGCAATGATGAGATTAAGAGGTCGCAGTTCCGGAAGGCTAGCTTTGCTAGCGTGTTTTCAAGAGGGTATCAGGCATCTGTTCCTAGCGCGAGGATGGTGCAGCCTTTTGGTAATAGAGATTTATCGATGACATTGACGACCGTTAATAGTGATTTGTCAAACGGTGGCGGTCGTAGCTCTTCTGCTGCTGTCGATGAAGATAAAGATGAGAATGGAGGAACCTTGACTGATAACCAGTCAATTACTGGTGGTGGTGGTGGCGATAATACCAATGCTGGAAGCGTCAAAGATTGGAATGATGGTGAAGTCGAGAGAGCTTTTTGGGGAATACGCCTCTTTGTTTCGAGTGTTGATGATGCCTCTCAAAACTGCCAGGATGATGAGGCTGAAAACATTGGTCATGGTAGCAGACCGGATCTGCTCCTACCCAAGTTGAGCACTACAAAAGAAAAATTCATGTTTTATTTTGTCCGATTTATTTTGCTGACTAGAAGCGAAAGACGAGTTTATAAGCGGGTTTTTGGTAGAGATAGGCATAGATTTAGCAACCGTGGTGGTACTGCACAAGATACTTCTGTTGATGCTGCTGCTCGTCAAATAAATAGAAACTCATCGCCAAAAAATGTACAAACCTAGGCCATTACTTACTTTCTACTAGCCTTGTTATTTAAGACTTATTATTAACTATTCTTAACGTTTCTAACATCACTTTGTATATTACTTCTAGTTGTTAATAGAACAAATTGTTTTATAAAACAAAAGCCATTATTTATAAATGCTAATGAATAATTTATGCTGAAATATGTGTTGTTACACCATTGCGCATTGAGCTTATATTCTTTGGATATATGAGTTATTATTTTTGAAGGGCTATAGAGTCACTCACTTGGCTGTGTTTGCCCCTATCAACATGCACCCTTCAAAAATTATAATCTATATGCGATGTCGTTGTTATTGATGATGACGAATCTGCTGAGAACAGCCAGCATACAGCGAAAATGGCTAGCATTAAGTACACAGGAGTTTGTTGTTTATAAGGTTACTGGTTGTAATGAGCCAGTAATTTGGATCCATGCCCTTATTCTTTCTTTTCCTTGACCGTTCTTCATAGCAATCAAAAATGACCTTTTATAACTTGTCCTGTTGATAGCATTGCCATTGGTATAGCAAATATAGCAACATCTCACCTGTGCTAGAATAAGATCAGTCTCTCTCTCTATCTTTAGTTCAAGAGAGGAAAATTATTCCGATAAAGAGTCCATATATCCCTTTTCATTGGACACACTTTTGTTTGAGATGACATGCCCTTTTGCGATATCCAGCATTTTTAATACCAAACAAGTTCAAGTTTGGCTACGCGATTGGCTGTTCCAGAATATTGAGCTTAACTGCAAAAACAATATTTCTCCATGTTTCACAACTGCTCTTCTCTGGAGAGGGCGTGCGTATCGGGAATTATGAAGCTCAGCAGAGCATCCGGGATAGTATCAGCGTCTCAGAAGCAACTCTTTTCTGACTCTCTACTTGATTTCCTTTTATATCCATCCTTTCCAACTTTATTTTATTCATTTTCTTGCGAACAGGCAATTTATATACAAATAGCCAGACACCTTCATCTTCTCTCTTTCACACCTTCTCTTTGGTATTATTGGTGAGATATGCCAAATACCAACACACACTCTCTTTAAGGAGGCGTTTTCCATTTGCGCTACTGAATGCCAACTTCTGCCCTCAGAAGACCGGATGTAACTGCCGAGCTTCCAACCGGTTATAGCATATTTGTCGGGATAATAGGCGCCATGTCAATCATAGTTATTACAGGCGTTCCAATATTATACTTGTACCTACAGCGATACTACCGCTCCTTTGTTGACCGCATATCTATTCGCCAGATGTTTGTCATCGGCATACTAAATATCATATCAACCTGGCTAACCTTCATATCCGATATAACCGACCAAACAGGCAATGCCTGCCGAATTCTTTTTTGGCTGTACTTTGCCTTCCGGAATTTTAATATCTGGGTTTCTTTTACTATCGTTCTTAACCTGCAACTCGTTATTTGCCACAACATTCGCAATGTAAAGAGACTGGAGCCTTATTACTATATAATTTCTGGTATAATATCTGCGGTTCCTTTAATCGTTACTCTCGCATTGAGCGATAGGCCAGACCTTGTGGTGGATAACTATTGCTATCTTGGCAGCATACCTGGCCCCCTCCCCTATGGATTGTTCTGGGTCAGGGGCTATCTTTACACTTGCATTTCAATAGTTGCCTCATTGTGTTCGTTGTCCTATCTGGTATGGACAGTTTTACGCACCCACAGCCGGGTATCTGAAGTCAGTAGAGACAGGATAAGCCTTGGCCCTGAAAAAAGCTTCCAGGATATTCATTCTATCGTAAGCGTTGCAAACCAGCACTCTAGTTTTAAAATAAAAGGATTCGATAGTGGTGGGCAGCTGCAAGCTCCCATAGCAGCCACAACCACAACAACTGTTCCACAGAATGACTGTAGTATTCCAGAAGTCCAAAGTATGTGGTCTAGATTAACCGCTAGGCCGTTCAATATTGGCAAACCCCTTCTAAAGTCTTTCAAATCACTTAAAAAGAAACTAACAAGTGCTCGGCAGAATTATCGAATAGTAAAACCACTAATTCGAAGACTTTTGTGGATCCCACTAATCCCCATGATAACAGCAATTATTGAACTGATTGTTTTGACTATAGCCGCATTCAATCCGGGAAATTTACGGCCGTTTGAGGTTGTTGCTGATGTCACATTTCTTTTACAAGGCCTATTTCAATCCCTCCCATTTTACACCGACCCAGTCATCATTAGCGCACTCAAAACAGCCAGAGCTGACATATTTTTCAAATACTACTATTCACCATTCCAAGAAATGATTGTGTCTAAACTCAGAACCGGATCGCCGATGTGGAATGAGTTTAGAGAAAGCGCATACTTTGTTGTTTGTGCTCGATCAAAAATAAATTCGACAAGTGATCGGGAGCCCAGAGGAAGTGGCAGTATTAGTGGCGTAGCGAGTAGAATTAGTCGGATAATTAGCCAGCCCGGCCAATTGATATACAGACAGGCCTCATCACTTCCATCATCGGGAGGAACGATTCAACACCAACGGCAATGGCAAAGACGTAGGTCGCCATTGCTTAAGAGGATGTTCAAAAGCCGAGAAAACATAGCAAGACCCCCGTTCCATGGCAATAGAACCATTTTGCCAACAATGGGAAGTGGCAATGGCAGGGCAAGGCATGGTCGAAGGAGAAATACGACTAGCTTGGGTAAAAATAAGAGTATAATCGAGCAATCCATATACCAGCTGATTCCATTCAAAGAGTATATTGACGGGAAAACACCCGAATTCTTGACGTTTAGAGACAAGACTATGTTCTATATTGTCCGATATATCATGCTAACCAGAGGAGAAAGAAAAGCAGTCAAAAATGTTATTGTAAATTCACGCAGGCGATTAATTTATGATTCATCCCCATTTGTAATAAATCTCTGATAGTGTTTGCGTTCTCGTGGTTTAATATTATTAATTACATTGTATTTGTTTTTGAACAAAAAATTTGAATAAATAAATAAATAAATAAATACTAACAAATTCCGCATAGGAGTTACGTATTATTATTATTATTATTTACTTGCTTATTTTCAAACAAGAAAAACGTTTCCATAGATTAGCTGAAAACTAAAGAAAGAAAACTTGGGTTTGTGGCTTTACTGACTGAGGATGCTCAAAATAATCAAAGCGAGAAGTAAATTTCTGGAGTCAGCGCTGATTGGATCATCATGGTAAAACAGATTCTAGTTGTTCATTTTTGGTAATTTGGGGCAAGGCAAAGTGGCTCCACAATCAGAGTCAATGTTTCAAATTTGGTCTGGATATTGGACCACAACAATTTATACTTGCGGCTCAATTTATTTATTACACTCACCCAGCCGCAGTCTTCAAGTGAAATACTTCCTTGTACCCTTTCTTCTTTCTCTGTTTGGATTTAAACCATCATAGATATAAACGCATTTTAGCCATGTCAAATTAAATGATCTACCACCACTATTGCTGATATCGAGATCCATATGTCAGACAAATCATTCGGTCTCGGGCAGACCAGCAATACTGCCGAGGAACGTCAAGGAGCCACCTACAAGACCATCCTATTCGTAGCCAGTGGCTTAACCTTGATGGTCGTGACCTGGGTCCCTGTCATATACCTTTATCTAAGAGCAAAATATCCTCACCGCGTTGACCAAGTATCAATAAGACAAATGTTTGCCATATGCCTGGTCAATCTCCTCCAGACTTGGATCATACTTATTTTCACTTTCTCAGCTTTTACGGGCCGTGTATGTCGCATCTTTTTTTGGATAACGATTTCCACTCGGAACTTTACATCATGGACATCCTTCATGGTAATCTTCAATCTCCAACTGGTTGTTTGTCACGGATTCAGGAACACCAAAAGCATTGAGCCTTACTACTATATAATACCCACAGTCATATCGATTATTCCGCTGGCCGTTACGTTGGCAACCCAACAGAGAATTGATCTATTTATCGGAAGCTACTGCTTCAACAACGATGTTTCGAACCCCTTGCCATTTATCTTATTCTGGGTTCGTGGCTATCTGTACATAATATTGGCCTCAGTCTGTTCAATCGTATCTCTAATAATCATAAGCATCTATATAATCCAGACCCACAGTTCCGTTATAAGAAACGCAAACACAGAGATACTAAACCAATCCAACCTCAACATCAATATAATTCCCGAAAGAGGCGAGGCTATCATAGAATCTCGGGCAGCTTCGCCCAACGCTACACTTGTCCCCAATGAGCCACAGCAGCGGCCATACCCAGGCGTCCCGCACATAGTCGGCCGAGAAATAGAAAGAGCCCGGTCACTACCACTGAACTCAAGAGCCAGTTTCCGTGAATGGTTCAGATCCAAAAAGAATTCCCTGGTCCACCGGTACCACATAATCCAACACAACTACCACATAATCGCCCCGGTATTTTATCGGCTCGTGTGGATCCCCATAGTCCCAATTATCACATCCTCCGTCGAAATTCCATCATATACACTACAAGCCACCGACACCCGCCAACGAAGCTGGCTAAACATCTGGGCAGACACAATGTTTGTCCTTGAAGGATTATTCCAAGCCATCCCATTCTATCTTGACCCTGCCATAATCGAGTCTCTAAAAGTCGCCAGAAAAACGGCAATATTTACATATTTTTATAGCCCTTATAAGCTATTGGCCTTGTCTGAAATGAAAGACAACGAAAAGATGCGATCAAAGTTCAAGAGATCAACGGCCCAAACTGTTGACCAGGTTATTCATGTATCCAGAGCCAGATCAGATTCGGTATTTACCCAAAAGTTCACTAGCTCGCCAACATTTACTAATGAAAATACGACCCCAGCTGCATTTTATCGGGAAGGGCTGAGTACAACACCTGGAATGAACGGTGGTGGTGGTGTCGGTGGCCTGAAGAATTTGGAGCCATATGAATTTCCTCCTCATTCCCCTCATCCAGATTCTTCCAATCAGGAACAAATAGCTTATAGGAAAACACCAGCCATAACCACAATCATAGAAGATCCTAATCATGACAATGCCTCTGACACAGATGATGACGAATCTACATCTTCAACAAAGTCAGAGAGACGGAGAAAGAAAAGAAATACACCCCGCAATTATTTACAAAAACCTCTGCCACTAACACAAAAACAACAACGGCAACAACTAGAAAATTACAGTGATATAGAGCTGATATTCAGTCGACTCCAACCATTCAAACAATATATTATTAATAGAAACCCGACCGACTTGTTACAAACACGGCGTGAACGAGCTTTGTTTTATTTGGTTCGGATGTTCTTGTTGACTCCTAATGAACGACGTGTAGTTCATTCGTTAACCAGAAAGAAGCTGTCACATAATCATTGTACGATTGGATCTTAGACAAAATAATAATAATAATATTAACGACAATGATATATAGTAAAAATTCACAAATGGTCGAATTTATCGTAGGTATAAATGTGCCCACATCAGATTTTTTGTCCCAGTCTCCAGCTATTTTTATGCAATTCCTGAGGACCAACCATCTTGCCCAAAGCCTTGTCAACTTCGACCATATTCAAGTATGCCTTTAGCTTTCTTTTTGATAATATTTATTAATTTTTATGCTCCTGGCTAGATTGTTTGCATTGTTTTTTAGTATTCTTTGTATTATAACTCCTTTACTAATATTAATATTAATATTACCATTATTATTGTATTATATTACTTGAAAACCAAGCTATACTCCGATAACATATAAATCTAACAGCTAACCTAAACTACACTTCTCACTACATAACAAATAATGAAATCATTGGCATATTTCTCTACACAGTAAGCAATGCTGAATGTTTCCGTCCTCTAGGATACACCACAAACGAACTCGCAAACAGTCCCGTCATAATCGACAACGAAGTCACAATCATCTTTAGGGCCAGTTCAGAACCTTCCGAAGTTTCTTTCGCAAACATCATCGAAAGCCCGCGTACTCCAACACTCCCTGGCACCAAAATCATCTCGCCAGGAAGCAACACCATATACGCAGTCTCCTGGGTCCACTTGCACCAAATATTGGCCAGCACACCCAGCACAAACGATGCGATAGTCACTGCCAATTCGGGCATATTCAGCTGAGTATTAAATAGCCAGAATATGGCGTACATTGCTCCGGCCAATATATTGACACTCGGGACATGCCGCCAGTGGATATTCATTAATATACTGATTGATGTAATAGCAGCAGGCAATGTAAAGAACGTCCACCATAATGAGAGGCCTTGGCAATTCTGGATCTGAATCGAGGCAACGTCATGGCTCTGGGACAATCCTCCTCCCCCACTGCTGTTGCCGCCAGAACCAACCATATTCCTTTCAAATATGTTTACATAAAACTGATTCCCAAGAAACAACCCAAACGCAATAATAAACGCCAACAACAGCGCGTAAAACAACCTGACAGTCCCGGCCACCATATGTCGAGACGCCAGCTCGATAACCCCCGTGGTCATCAACAGCCCCGGCAATATGACAACCGTCCCCGACAAAGTAATTGCGCCGTAACACACCCATTTCTGCAGAGCAGTCGCAATAAACCCACTAATAATCGAACACGACACCTCGAAAAAATTCGCATACCCTGATAATTTGGTCGTAGCTCCCAGCCCCAAAACCCCCATAGCAACACCCAGGATAAAGGAAACCGCGGAATCCAGCCACGACCCATTGAACGCCAACAAACACACCGACCACGACGCAAACCCCCAATTTAGGATCTGCAAATACCAGGGATATATCGGTGGCGCAGAAATGATCCCTTCCAGATCTTCAATAGCCTGGCTAATCGGAATGCGGCCATGCACAACATTGGTGAATAGCCGGTTGGTTAGGTGGAGCCGATGGAGGTCCCATCCATTTGGACACCGGATGATTTTGGTTTCCGACGTATGGGTTACAAGATCATCAAAGGATATTATTATCATTCCCGGGAGGGCGGTGAATGAGGTTTCGAGGTTAAGGAATTCGGACATGCGACTTAGGTTGGCTTCCATGTGGTGCAGTGGAGATCCGTACATCATTGAGGCTTTTGCAAGAAGGACAATGAAGCGCTGGTGGACCAGAAGAAGCCGGATTGCGTCTTCGATCATTTCTTGTTCAGCTGCTATGGCCACTGACTCGAAGAATGGATTTTGTTCTTTTTCACCACCACTGCCGTCAACAGCAGCAGCAGCAGTGCCTGGGCCTGCTCCTTCTCCGGTTGTCGTTGGGGTGGTGGTTGGCTGGGCTCCTGCCAGAGGCGTTGTTGGAGCTGTTGCTGCAATTGGATTGAGATTTTTCAAACTACTGCTACGACCACCCCCCATCGAAATCAAGGGTGTTCCAAACGCAGTTGAAGTTGATGGAGTTGCCATCCCACTTGTTGTTGGACGGTCTCTGCTGTTACCTCCCCCTCCCAATCTTGAAAGATTGCGTGCTGAACTTACATATGGCAAAACATCTGTCAATCGCTTAAATGGCTTTGGAGTCGTAGCAGTCTCTGGCCCTGATCCTACTACCCCACCACTATTATTTGCGCCCGCACTGTTAATGGTACTGGTTCTAGGATTTTCTCGTGACTTTCTTGGTTTTATTTTATCGCTGATGTTGATCTCAGACTTGGACAGTTTAGAAAACGACAAAAGGCTAGACTTTGCTGAGAAGAGACCGCTGCTTCCATCACCAGGGCTGTGTTTGGATTTTTTGGTTCTCGCTGTTGTTGTTGTTGTTGCTCTTTGTCTACTATTACTATCACTGCTACTATGCTTTGCTGTCCGGTTATTATGTGAATTGATTCTTCTACTGAGTTGACCCAACCTAAGATAATGAGCCAATAGGCCTGGCCTTTTCATGCCACTGCCCGCAGCATATTTATGAAGCGCTGGGTCCTGACTCTTATTTTCATTTTCGGCTTGGGAACCATGGATTTGAATCCCAGATTTTTCATTCAAGTCATCATTAACTCCTCCACCTCCCCCACTTCCCTTTTCCATATCAACCCACCCCGCATCCGACAAAGAATTTTTAGACTTATCACCATCACCACCTTTAAAGCCACCTTTATGTAATCTAGCAGCAAACGGCAAACTCTGAATTCCCCCCATATCACCACCACCAACTTTCCCAGGATGATAATTATGATGATCACCATAAAGCAGCGCAGCAGACGAAGCCGACGGATCTTTAGTCAGCATGGCGGCTGCCCGACTGATTGCCTTTGCATCCTCAATTGCTGTGGAATATACTCCTCCCTCGGCCTGATGTTTTATTATATGCTCTGGCTGCTCGGGATTAAATAAAGGGTTTATACTATTTACCGACGTCGTAGCCAACTTGTCTTGGAATTGAACAACTTTTCTTTTGATTGTCTCTTTTAATTCCAACTGTTGTTGGTCTTGCTGCTGGCCATGGTCTGGTTGTTGGGCGGAGGATTCCGAGCCGGACCACTGGTGACTTTCGTTGTTGCTGTCTTGATATTTTTGACTGTCAGGGATAAGCTTTTGCCGACTTTCGGTTATTTTCATTTCCAGAGCGTCGGTTGAACTTTCATCGCCATCGCCATCATCGGCATATTCATTTTCGCTTGGTTCCTTTCGGTTGACCTTCTTGTCACTTCTACTAATGCCGCCACTACCATCACTATTGCTATTGTTATTGTCTAGGCCCATGATGCTTTGCGGAAAAGTATTTAGTGTTTGGTAAAGTGGATCGGAACAGGACCTTCGGTGTGAATTTCTCAGCCTTAGGCTATTGTTATCCCCATCACCTGCATTGCTATTATTGTTGTTATTATCAAGATCATTCTTATTGATCATTGTAGGCTTTACCAAAGAAACGCCACAGTATTATAGATAAAAATAGATAGAGAGAGATAATCCGGCAGCAATAGTATGTTTAATAGATGGAAAAAAATAACAAGAGACAACAGAGAAAGCGTATAGAAGCAATAGTGTCTCTAGGAAAGAAAGTCATAAGAGCACACAAACATACACCTCAGACCAAACACACAAGTCATATCGCAAAAAAAATTTGGCGAACAACAGAGATCTCTCATCATAGGTAACAACAGCATGGCTAGCCATTGGATCGATCTCTTCTCTCATTCAACAGCCCTTTCAATTACAATTATGGTGTGTTGTATGTTGTAACGCTTGGCAGCACTTGTTAGGTTTCCCAGGCTGGATTGTAAATCTTGAATGATTGGCAGTAGTGGCTGTGGTCAACTCAGGTAGGTTAAAAAATCTCCCTCTCTTTTTCTCAGTGACACCATCAAAACCAACAACAGATCTCCACCACCACCTTCTTTTTACTTTCTTTTGGCCATCAACATAATAGTGTGTATATTAATCTATTTAAATTTATTAAAACTGTTATCTCTACCGCATTCTCTCAACTATAAAAGTGTTGCTGGGTTTTAAGGACAATTACATTGTAGCACAGATACGGCAAGATTTTGCTAGTGACCAGGAGTTAATAAGTCAGAAATGAGTCCTCCGATTTCAGCCCAAATCGTTCATTTGATATGCAACTCCTGGGAACCCACACCATTTTACCTAAACTCTTGTAAACTTTGACTATATGGACAATAATTTTTGAAGTGCTAGTCACCAGTTTAGCTGTGATTGCCCCTATAAATATTCACACTTCAAAATTATTGCCCATATAAACATATAACTCATTTTGTGGCTACGATTTGGTAGAGTCATAATTCTTATATGTCAAATGATGCATCCATAGTAAATTATATAATCATGCTCTATGCAACACTATTAGAAATCATTATAAGATTCAGTTAGAAAATGACACTTGTTCAGTCTCAAACCTGGAATAATGAAGAAATTGAATTTGAAGTCAAAATAAACTATTGGGTTTAGTCAACCTTTTAAAAAGTGCTGCACAATATGGGTGTCCAAGATGTGTCAATTTTACATCTAATATTATCCTAATGGGCCATTGATATATTAAAAATTGATAGTGGACATGACATATTTATATTATTCATGATATCATTTTTACTGTCATCAAAAAGTACCAGTATTGCACCACTGCCATCAAAGTAGATCAAAGGATATGTAGAGGTTGTTGGGCCTGTTGGGCCGTAGCCCACATGGTCCACCCTGAATGATTCCAGATGGAATTAGTTCGTCCTGAACAATTCAGGATTACTCTGATCAACTGGAAGTTGTTCAGAGTAATCTCGGATCAACCAGGATTATAACCTGAGGATTACATTCCTCACTTGTCTTTTATTAGTTTAGTTTAGTTTAATGAAGAGTTTTTCTATCTTCATTACCTTTTATATAATTATACTTTTATTTAGTCAAAAATAAAGTTGTAGTTGAAAGGATTTGAAGAGTTATAGTTATACTTTATTGTTGCCCATTTAGAATCATTCTTAACTGTTCATTATCATTCTGAATGATTCTCAATTGATATCCTTCACTATATTCCCCTTTCCCTGTTCAGAGTCATTTTAAATGATCCCATTTTATTCTGCTATTCATGCACCCTTGTGCTTTATCCTTTCCTCCTGTTCTGAATGATCCCTAGCCATTCAGAATGAAAGTTTTTCAAAGACAACTTCCCAGAACAGTTGAGGCTGGTCCTGGATGACCCTAGTCTGTCAATTATATTTAACAATAATGCTGTAGATAGTCATATAAAATTTAGATTTGAGATCATCTATACATGATCTATCAGGGCATCCCATAAGCACTTGTATAATCATAAATAGTAAAGTACCTATAATGGGACCAGGACTTATTTGTCCTTTACTCAAATTATCCTCAACAATCTTCAAATAGCCCCAATCAATTACTGTTACTTCTTCTTCATTAATCAGAATGTTTCCTGTTGATATATCATGGTAAAGAATCCCTTTACTTGCTACAGATAAAATGCAAGTAGCTACTTTACTGATAGTTTTTCTTATAGTCTTGCCCATAACAGTATAGTTCATTTTGTTAAAATATTTATTAATCATTTCTCTATAGTCTTTAAAGGCCATATACTCAATTGAATAGCTACCAAGAAATTCTTGTCTTTGGCATACCTTTAGAATTAAGGAATACTAAATCTTGAACTATTTTAATAACTTTATCATATCAGTTTCAGACTATCAGTATACAGGTTAACTGTTAACTTTTAAGTATCTATCTCCAGGTAATAGACTACTTTTTATTTTGGATATCTATAGTACTTGACCAAATGGCCTGTTGGGACTATTTACATATTTGGTTATGCTGATTTTATAATACTTGCTAATATTGCTATGATATACATCAGTGTAGACAAGATTAGAACAATTAGGCTGAGGATATTGTTTATAAAGGTAAATATTTAATGGAGCATGTGAGCCACCAATAAATGCAAGCCCATGACCAATTTCATCCAGAGTTATCAAAAAGGTCAAGAGCTTTAATGAGAGCTTAATGTCATTCAATTTACTTATTTTATCCAAAATTACCTTTCTAGTACAAAGTATATGAGCTTTCATATTTCTTACAAAGTATTCTTTTTGATAAGTCCCATAATATATAATTCCTTATCTATGAGTACTAAAACTCAATAAGGTAATTAATTACTTAGCCATATTCTACTTTTTTTTGGTTTATTTGTATTAGACTTTAATTTGATATTCAATAGTATTGTAGAAAATGGAACTTTATCTATATTAGCTTCATATAAGGAGGTATCAACTTTATAAATTTTCTAACCTCAAGTGAATATTGACCAGAAATTTGTTTACTGATTATTTCTGACCTTTTGGTTAATAGCAGTATTTATTTCCTTTGCTATAGTTTTAAACCTGTGCTTGACCTTTTGTTCAGGCTTCTGTCTATTACTATATTCTGAAAGTTTATTAAACTGATTTTGGACAGATTTAATAACATTTTTACTGATTGCATCTAACTTAGCCATGGTAGAATTAAAGTGATCTAGAAGTCCTACTCAGCCCAGAAAGTCCTTGGTATCTCACGTTTGTTTAGGTTTGACTGATTCTCCTAAACTTCTTAGATATGTTTCTATTGGTACTGGTCTTTTCCTTACTTTTTAACTTTTGTGAAGTTTGTACTATAAAAATGTCTATACTAGTTAACAAATATCAAAATTTATATTATTCATAATTATATAGTATTTAAATATTACTTATATATTAGGTTTTTTTCTTCATCAAATGTTAAGGCTTTTTTATTTAGTATTATTAAACCAGGCTAAATAACTAGTATTATTATAGTGCAAATTACTCAAGTAAGAAAAATATTGTTTATTGAGCTAGTAAAATATAAAAAATAAATAAATAAGAAAATACTAAATTATAGATTATGGGTTGGTTATATTAGAGATATCAATGTAACAAGTATAATACAAAATTTAGCATCTAGTACATAACTAAATGTAAAATAGCATACTTCAAATATTTTTGCATACCTGATCTACAATTGTTAATAAAGATAAATTTATATATTAGCTGATATTTTAAATGTAGTTTTAATTGAGTTATAATGATAGAATATTGCTACTACCTACCTTATTCATCATTATTTGTTAGAGAGCTGCTGTCTTTTGTGGGGATGGGTTTTGTTGGATTACTCTTTTCATTTGATTTAAGAAACTGACAATATCAAGTGCCAATATTTCATGTTGGTTAAATTATAAGAATAGTTATTAATGTTGGGCCATAGCCCACATGGTCCGCCCTGAATGATTCTGACAGGCCAGGATGGTTGGGGATCAACATGGCCTGACAGGAAGTTGTAGAAAAGTTTAACAAGGGGATTTAGTACTGTTAAGGATGGTCCTGAATAAAAAGGAACCATTCTGAATGAATACACTAGCATACAAAAGCGTAACAATGTTTTGCACAATGACTTTGCTGACATATTTCTGGGTCATCTGACAAGATATGAACAAGCCACTATAATATGTTGAAGAAGTGATGTAGGTCTTCACATACACAAACTTTGAGCTAATTTGATTGGCTAATTACTTTATCAGATCTTTTCAAAAAATTATTGGGTATAACAATGTTTTGGAGATTTTTTAATTTGATTAATTAATCAACCATATGGATCATAATTTTTGAAGGGTGACTTTTGGTGGCCACCGATTATACGGGCAACCACAGCCAAATTGGTGATC
>JANBPU010000274.1:0-20740 GCA_027575805.1 Mycoemilia scoparia | reverse complement strand
CTTAACTTTTGATGGGATCTCACTCGAGACCAAATGTATGGTAAACAGGGATCAGGAGTCCTTGTATTTTGACTCAGGCATAGTAAGCCATTTCATATGGAACTCTGGGGACCCAATTTTGTCTAAGGCCTTGTTATATCTTTGCTATTTGATTTCTTGTGAAAGGGATTATATTGTTCAGTATAAAAACCATATATATATATATAATGCTAAATTTAAGCTACATTTATTGGCTTTAAAAGAAAGTAAAAATAAAGTACGAGAAAAAGATGATTTAATTAATAATGTTATTATTATTGGAAACTTAAATAGTTAAAGGAGAGAAGGTTAGGAATAGAAGCCACTTTCTTTATGAGCTTTCCTAAAGGTTGTATTAAAATTTTAGTGTCTATCCTTTCTACCATTATTATTAGAGTTGCCAAACCTAACATTTCTCCGCCTTCCTTGTCTACTTTGTGAACTATGGTAAATTATATTTTCATTGCTAGTTCTAGTATTAAAGTTGGAAGATGTTGATCCAGGGCTTATGTTTGTTAATCGCAGTCGATGTTGGAGCTCTTCATCCTCGCTCTTTCCTTCATCATAATCTGCTTCTATTCTTTTGCGACTATTAAAAAAAGTAAATAATTACATTATTACTTAGAAGCTCCAAGTAAACAAAAATCGTTTTGTGTTTACCTACCAGATTGGACATGTTCCATGTTGCATGAACCAGTTTGTTGCACAATTTATGTGAAAAATATGTTTGCAGGGAAGTTTCACAACGATTTGGATTATTTGAAATTGCTCCATGCAAATAGTACATGATAATCTTTCATCTATAACAAAAAAATTTAACCCCTGCTTTATTATTAAATATCTTTATTGTATTTCCAAACAGCAAGCATAATGTTTGGATAAGGTAGTTTTTTTCACAAGTGGGGGAGATCAAGAGAAATACCTATGTATAGGCTTAAAAGATTATTGTTGATGGTACTTGCTTATCTCTTGTCGATGCAGTCTGCGTTTCTTTAATCTACGTAATGCTTCTTGTGAAGCTGGAGGTTCTCCTTGCGGTCTACGTACACTCAAAGTATTAGTGATGTCAATAGTTGTCGTTAATAGCTAGAATTGTGCGCAAAAAAACATTCCCTTGATGATACAACTGTTTTTGTCCTTGGGAATCTGGGTTAGAAAAATACTCACTCTGACCCAAATCTGCCAAGACTATTAGCAATATTGGTAATTTGAGAATCAGAAGCCCAATCTCCGAGTACATTATCACTCATGCTGTTAGTAGTTCCAGGTGTACGATCAACTGCACTTCCATTTCTATTTGTGGCACTATTACTATCATTATTAGCACCAGTAGTCTGATTTGAGGGCAAAATTCGTGGTGACAAGATATATGACCTGGTTGCAGGCTCTTGGGTATTTCTTGGTAGATATGTAGGTTGAGTCCTGTTGGTGCTGTGATTGTAGTTCCTGTTGTTTTCTCTGGGATTTCCAAAGCCGCTATTATTACTATTAATATTATTATTGGTGGATGTATTAACAGCACCAGTAGCATCAGACTGAACAATAATGCTATTGCTGTTATTAAATCGAGATGAAGTTGTAAATACATCATTGTAAGAGATAAATTCATATTCGAGGTTACCACTAAGTATAAAAGTTTCGATACCAGTTATCGGGCAAATGTATTGGCCCTGAGCTTTTATTTGAACGTTCAAATGACCTCCAGTAATAGGGCCAAAACTATCGGATCTCATCCTATCAGTATAGTCGATAAGAGCAGAGCCTTGCTGTTCAACTAAATAAATTTTAAATTGCAATATAAAGTTTGGTGTCAACATCAATATTGGCAATGCAACATTCAAATGCGGGGAGGTTTGTTTTATATGTTCCTAATATATAAATATGTGTGATTTATTTACCTAGCCTGTAGTTTGCTTTAACTTCAACGCTATGATTTGTAGCTCGACTTATTGATATATTTTCTTCAAGTGCTTGTGGAAAGTTTCTGGTGACAAGATAGATGAAAAGTAGAAAGCAATATTTAGTTGATAGATTAATCAACACGGTGGCCTAAGGTTGAAGCATTGTAAAGCAGTGATAGAATATTGGTTTACCCGCTATTTTCATATCCCCCGAAATCAAAGCCAACAGATGTCTGATAATGAGGGTGTCGTGGTGGTTTGATTTCGCCCTCAAACCTAAATTTTTGGTTTCTGACTAACCCAGGAAGTTTCCAAATCAATTTGATGCTCTAGTTTTTTAGTAAATGGAAATGGAGAAAGTTATAATTTTTGAGTACTCTTTACTGATATAGTTTTTGTATTTACAAAACACGCTATGTTGGCTTACCTTTAATTTATACCTTGTTGAATTACATGCAGGGCAATTTCCTAATTCACTCGGAAATGAACAGAGCCGGTGGTATATGCAGCCTTGGCATTTGTACTTGTATGATATGAACGGGTCTCCCATGTTTGCTTGACGGTTGAATGTTGGTTTATTGTGTGTAGGGTGGATTGTGGTGAGAGATGGAGCTGACTGAATATTTAAGATAATTGTGTATTATATATATATATATATATATAATTAATTGAACAAGACTTTTTGAAAAACAACATTTAAAATGTTATCAACAATGGAGTATGTTGATAAAGGAGATATTAAAACCAATGATGGTGTAGGAGGTGTTGACTCAATGAAATATATGGCAAATGCAACTCAAAGGCATATGAAGAAAATGCGCAGTCGCTTTTTGCGGAAATTCTTTTACTTTAAATAGCCACATCTGCAAGAGAATTGCATTTATTATTGCAAAAGTCTTTTTAAAGGTTTGAACTCTGATTTGTGTACAATGGGGCAGCATTACCTATTGATTATAAACTATTCTTTTTAAAAACTGATCAATAAAACTGTGAATTGCTTAATTGCCTACATGCCTTTCTATTTTATAAAACTGATGTGAGTAATACGATCACAAAGGAGTGTTTCCAGTTGAGATTTGCCATCTAGAATAGCTTAGTGGGCTTTACTAAAATGTAGTTTTCCCTTGAGTAAGTTGTCGTCTTTAGGAAAACGTAAAGAGAATGTTTACTACCATATTTTGATTATTAATAAAAATTGCATATATTGTTGAGTAGTCGTTTGCTCAGTAATTGAACGTAGCCTACTGAGCATATTCACTCTAACAAAGGAATGCGATATACAGAATTCAATCAGTCGTTGGACTATCTTTTCTCACAGAAGTTAAAGCCAATTTGAATATAAATAACAATAATACGAATCAATGCAAGTTTAAAACATTTTTAAACAATATCTTTTTTTCATTTAGTTTATCAATAATATGAGCTTTTTTGGGCCTGGTCAAAATCAAGAATCCATCTCCACCATCAATAGCAACGAGAATGACAAGTTTGTTGCCGATATCTGTAAAGATCTCCAGAACTTGTGGACTCAAAGAATAGAGACCTTCAAATCCAGTAATGATAGCTTATTCTTTATCGAAAGAAATATCAACACTTTCAACAAAGTCCTAGAAGAATACACCAAGCTTGCCAAACAAGATTTCACAGTCGCCATATTACTTTCCTATATTCTTACAATCCACAACATTCCCAATAATACCGATGTCAAACGATATAATGCCAAATTTATTAAATTCTTTCAAACAAAGCATCAGGAAATTGCTGATACCTTTGAGCTTATTAAAGTGCATATTGAAAGGTATGGCAATATTAGTGATGATGGTGGGTTGATTATGGATGAAAGATTTGGGTACGATTTTTCTCAAAACAAAGAATTTTTTAATAATGATTTGAGTGAGGATTGGTCCAGTAAAATGGTTTCGATCATGATTGAGCTGAATAAGTTGGCTGATTCTACAGAGATGATTGCTTTTACTGATAGGACAGGTTATTATTTTAAAATTCTAATGGAATTTAGATTGAAGGTTGACCATTTTTTTGCAGTTCATAATGAGTTGGTTAAAAAGGCTGGGTCGTCCAATATACCCACTATTGATCTCAATACTACAGACGAAAGTGGTAGACATATGTTGGACAGGCTTCGTTTATGGTTTTCTTGATCATGCCCAGGAAAGAGCCTGTAAATTTTTTTATTAATTTCATTTCATTTTTATTTGGTAAATATTTTTTGTTAGGCACTTTATAAATATTGTCAAAATAATATACTGTTTTTAATGAAATTGATAGTTATATCATATATTATGAAAATCTGGTTATAGTTAAATGGGAGATTGATTTTAAAGGGTAGATTTTGATGGCCAACGGATAAAGGAGCAATCTCAGAGAAATGAGTGACAAACCTTCAAAAGCTATCGCCCATATATAACATCTGAATATATCAATATAAAATTTTACTTATTTCAACTTACTTTTGATAAATATATCAGATAGCCTTTATTTTTATGTTTTACAGACACAAAGAGAAATAATTATCTGTAAATCATATATAGTGTTACCAGCTAAAAAGGATAGAAAGAATGGAAATTGTTTGTTTGGACAATAGCACTAATAATTTCACTTCTTTGGCATAATCCTCACAAAGATTTTATTGGCAGATAAAACTTGATCTCTGGGGAATATATCGGAGAGTTTAAATACTGCTGTTCCAACTTCTTGTCCATATTGAGGATAACTTGGGCTTTTACCATCATCCTCAATCTTATAGAGGATGCCGCCATTTGATTGCTTTGGGTTAGACACAACTACTATACCCAAATATTCCACATAAGAGCTATAATAACTATTTCTAATTATTTTAATTTGGATCAGCTTATCATGCTCAAACGTGTGCAATAGTTTAAATTCGAGTTTTCTACATAATCAAAACATAGTTAGCAAATCAAACAACAATGATTGTATAAAATGATGATTTTAAAGACACATATCTGACTAGAACTTAATTTTCTAATATATGGGCAATAATTTTTGAAGGGTGGATATTTATAGGGGGAATCACAGCCAAATGGATGACTATATAGCCCTTCAAAAATTATTACCCATATTAACAAACAAGGAAGAAAATATAGTATTACTTACTTTCCATCTGAATTAGGTATATTCACTTGTTGGTTAATGCTGCCATTAATATCAACTAGCTCGGCTGATACATTATTTACACTCTGATAACCAAGTTTAACGAAAAATTCCTTTGTATTTGCACTATTATCTTTGCCAGAACTGCCATTGCTTTTGTATGGAACAACGTTTGTTGGTACACCATCAGCTTGATCTAAACCGCTATCGTCCAGAATAAAAGGCACTTCAAACATCAATCTGCATCTCCAATAATAATGGGTTGCATAACATTCACAAATCTTTGTTATGGTATTTTTGTAGTTTTCTTTACAGGCTTCGGCATTAGAATTCCCTTTGACATAAATATCAAAGAGCCTATCGGTGTATGGTTCGAATTCAATACGGCCAAGTGGCTCAACAAACTTGTAAATCGCACGGCTGGCCTCTTTTATTCCTAGCCCTGTCGTCATCCTGGACACAAAGTATTTAAATAGGGTTGGTTTCAATACATTCATAGGAAATGCTGTGGAGGTCCAACCATTACATTCTCTCAACAAACTGGCCATATCAAGTATTGACATAGTGTACATATTGGTCAATAGCTTGTATAGCTGTTCGCTTTTGATTGGATAGTAAAAGCCCGGGGTTTTGCTAGGGTTCGTTTGAATAAACAGCTTGGCGTCCCATAGAATCTCCAGTGCTTTGACCGCCTTTTCCTCAGCGGTTGCCTCGGTTGTTTCCATGGCCGCGATATAGTCTGGCAACCATGTGTTGAGCTCAACGAGACCAGACTTAGGGACCTCAGGAAGCTCAAGATTGTTCATTTTATTGGTGAGTTCATCAACATCATCCTGGGGTTGTTCTTGTTGTGGTTGTTGTTGTTCAACGACCTTGGTAGGAACAGCGTCTTTGTCCTGGTTGCCTTGAACAGGTTCAAATTTACTTTCAGAGTCTGTTGTTATCTTAACCATGTTATACAAAATAATCCGACTTGTTGGTGTAGGTGTTATAAAAAAGGCACCAAAAGAATAGCGATAATAGCAGAATAATGAAGAATCTTGCTCCAAGAGCGTGTGTTGAAGTATAGCAATATTTATACAGTAGAGCCACTACTCTTTTAAAGTGAGACAAGCCACTTGATTTCACTTTAGACAAGTTTCCAATTTATTGTGTTTTAATTGATTTTCAATGTGCATAAACTAGATCAAATAATCTGGTGTTTTGTTGTTTAGCTTTGAAGTTGTTTATTTAGTGCAGTTTACTTCTGTCTCCACTGTGTATAATAATTGTGACTGTTTGGCCATAGTTAACATGATTGATCATAAAGTGATCAGAGTGATTCAAGATCATTCTGAATCATTTTTATATATTATTTCCTATTATTATTATTATTATTATTATTATTATTATATGGGCGATTATTTTTGGAGTGAATGCTGCTTGATAATCAACTATTATTGCACCTATAATCATTTGCGGCCTTCAAAAGATACTCTTCAAAAACAGCTACCCATATATATTGTTCTTTCAGAGATATTTTGGAACTAACTTTTCTCTTGAATGTATGTATTATTATTGCTATTGTTATCATTAATGGCTGTGCTAACGCTTTTTGATTACTAAATATTTATTGATCTTATTTCTTTTATTTGTATATGTGTATATGGGCAATAATTTTTGAAGAGTGAAAGTTCACTAGTAAAACTGGACATCCATTTGGCTGTGATTGCACCTATAAATATTCACCCTTCAAAAATTATGATCCATATGCGCTTTTATTATCGCTAAATGATAATAATTTTTGGGGGGGATTTTATGTCTGGTAACTTGTGGAATACAGCCATCCATATCCGAATAATAAGATTATACATAAATATTATAGCAATATCAAGTGTGCACATTCATTTCAGAGAAATCAATTACTTTTTGTTCTTTTGATATTATTAAATATGTATGTGTATGTATGTATGTATGTATGTATGAATAGATAGGCAATATAAAATGAAATGATAAAAATTAGTGTGATATGCTTTGCTTTGATATGTTATAATGATAGTGGAAGTAATGGTGATGGTGGTTAAATAAATTCAAAAATTGTGTTTGGGAATTTTTGTTGGATTCTTTGTTGATATGATTCTGTTAATGACCATTGTTGTGGTTGTTTATCATTTTCAACCAAATAACTATGTGGTAAAGACAACGACAACAACTCTTCCATAAAATGTCTAAATCTCTCCGGAACATTAAGCAAAGGATCTTCGTCACGCAGTTTGCGACTCTTGATGTTGTTAACTACGGAATATTTCAAATTTGGGAACAGGCTGATCAGGCCGATAATGCCTTCTTCGTCAACATGTAAATGAGCATCGATTATTTTCTGATTAATACCCTTGTTATCGTTATTGTTATTGACATGAGATTTATCATTGTGGTTTACTAAATCCCGATCATTTTCGCTTTTTGTTTCCGTGTCCGTGTTTTTTGGATTTATTAATAAGCCATTTCGGTCAAGACAGTCAAGACACGGCATCATCAAATTTCCATACAAATCGGATCGATGTATTGTGATATTTAATGATTCAATGCTTGGGATTTGTAATCTTTTGGAGTCGTATAGATGCATTATTGAAATTAGTTTGAATTCCAAGTTTGCCATGGTGTTTTGTGTTACTTCGGCTGTTGGTTGTGATTCTGGTGTGGCTTCTTCTATCGTTGGTATCATTTCTTCTTCTTCTTCATAGTTGTTATTATTATTATTATTATTATTATTATTATTATTATTGTAGTCATTACTATTGAGAATTGTAGTGGTGGTGGTGGTGGCGGGATGATTTCGTGCAGTATTCATAACAATCACTTTACTTTCAATATCAATCACTGAAACACTCAATGTCTTCAAACACTTCCCAAACAATGAAAATACATACAGTTCGATGGGATTTAAACAGTGGGTGCTGATTTTTAAAGTTTCCAAAGATTGGCCCCATGTATTATAATAGATTTGGAATAGCTGGTAGAGAATTGTTTGGGTCGATAAGAGACTTTCGTGGGGGTGGGTAAGATCTTTTTCGGTAATGTCGATTGATTTGAAAAATTCTGTTAACGATTCCTCATCATAAGCCTCTTCGTCTGGAGAGGAGGAGGAGGAGGAAGATGGTGATTTGTGGATGATTTGGTTTATAAAGCCAGGAGAAAATGAAGAGGATTCTAGTTCTTTAATGTATCTGTAATCGATGAAAAATGGGGAATGGTATTGTTTTGGTTCTTGGGGTTGTTGACGACGACGACGACGAGGACGACGGTCATGATGTTTGGTAAAATTATTATTTTCAGTATTTGAATTTGGTTTATTGCTATTAGACTCGGTAACCAAATCTTCCTCATCTTCATTATTGTTAGTGGTATTGTTAATATTGGATTTGTCTATACTTGAATTTTTGATTGTAGCTTCCTGGTAATTTTCATCATTACTACCATCGTCATCAGCTATGGCAGTACTATTATCCTTATTGCTACTATTAGATAATGTTGTTGTTATCCAAGGCTCCTCAAAATCGCATACAAAAGATTTCAGCCTTGGCACACTTTTAGCCAAATTAAACATAATAACCGGAAAATCGTATTGTACAAACTCATGGCTTTTTGGATCCAATTCGACATTCAAGTGTTCGAGATTTGGACAGCAGTATAGAGCTTTTGATCCATTGATGTTGATTCCACTTATATGCAAATACTTTAGATTATTAAAATATGGAGATGTGGATTGGTAAAGTGGGGCATTAAGGATTGGGATCCATAACGGCTTACTACTACTACTATCAAGCAAACCGTTAGCAGGTTCTTCTCGTCCTTGTTGTTCAGATATCAGTGTTCCTGATGTATTTGTTCTTCTACTTCCTGTGCTGTATCTTGGTAATCCCAAAGCCATGAGTGTGGTGGGATCAAAATTGATTAACAAGGCATGAAGATATTCGGTGAATAAGTCGTTGTCTGTATCAAAATACCGAACCTCAAAATTTTTGAGTTTATATAGTGGTTGCAGTAGTAGAGATGTTGATGATTCTTTATTATTGTTGGTGGATTCTGGGGGGTTTGGTTGATCCAACGATGGCGATGATAATGTATTTTGACCATCACCACTGTTACTACTACGACCATTATCATCTTGGCCAGTGCCGAATCTTTTTATGTTGTAAATTTTGAGAATATCGGCGTACGAAAAATGGATCTGATCAATAATCAGCGTTTTCAGGTTCTTTGAATTATCCAAAATGAGAGGGATTTGACAAACCTCAATGCAAAGATCAAGCTGAAGACATGTTAGTCGGTTACGAGTTAGGGCCAACAATTTATCAATAAACAGGGTGTCAATCCGATAAATTCCTTGGAATGCACGACTTAGTGCTAATCTGAAATTTTTGACCTGAGAGGTAGGGCTGGATTCAAGAATAGTTGCTAGGATTGGAAGATTTCGAAAGCTATAATTCGCACTTAGAAATGCTGCTGCTGCTGCTGCTGAAGGAAGTTGTGCTTGGTTGTCATTGTCACTAGCCTGAAAACTATCCTGGTGTGGTTGTAGTTGTGGCAGTTTCTCGTCACCAAGATTATCCATATATAGGAATCGGCGAAAATCATTGGCAGTTGGGTTGGGATTGGGGCTCGGCCGTTGTTGTTGCTGCTGCTGCTGCTGCCCCATCAAGTTTGGCAAGTTGACGGCAGCAGCAGCATTTCTGTAAGAATGCTGCGGTATTGGGGCTAAAGTTGTTTTTGTGGAATGGAGTGGTGGTGGTGGTGGTGGTGGTGCAGAAGTAGTCACAACTCTTTGTTCATATCTTCTTCCAGAACTAATAGTTGGTGGATAAAGAAGCTCGGGTGCTTGGTATATAAATGTCTTTTGCCATGGTGTTACTGAAGCAGCCAGTGCCCATTCGTTAGATATTGATGTCAAGTTTATCAGCGTCATGGTATCGCTAAATGGACATAGCTGCTCGCAAATTGCTACTTTGAGCTCGTTAGGTAAATCCGATTTTCTAGTCATAGGCTCCTTGACGCTGTTGGTGGTGGATTGGTTTGTTGGCGATGAGGCAGATTTTGTTTTGTGTATCATCTTTAGAGGTGTGTTCGTGTAATCATCAAACTGCGTGGTATTAGCGAACAGTAGCAGTAACAAGACTGCGTGTTAGTAGAGAAAAGAGTGAGCAAATGAAAGAAAGAGAGAGAGAGAGAGAAATGAATGTGTGTACGCTTGTAGAGATAGAAAGAGAAAATGTAGCAATAGAAAACTAGTTGATGGTGATCAAATAAAATAGTAGTAAAGCAGTGCAATTATTCGAATAAAGCAAATGAGCGAGAGAACAGAAGTATTGGTTATTTATCCAAAGGAATCTTGGGAACCAGAGAGAAATGCGCAGAGAGAGGGACTTTAAAACCATCATAATGTCTGTCGTTTATATATCTATTGGAATTCCTTATTGAGGAGTTCTAATAATGGCGTATTCACAGAATTGACTCCATTATTCCTTCTTGAACCCCCCATATCCTCTCCTCTTTGACATCGCAAGAAGAGAAAATGGGCAGGGGGGTTCTGAGAACACACAGATAACACTGCTGTAAACATTAGTTGTCACCCTTTAATTTCCTACTAAGATGGATGGCCTACTCCAAAGACACTGCAATAAAGAAGCCCATTTCAAGTGTCCTTTCTCATCGCTCTTTCTTTTTGGCCTTTATAATTCCATAGCCACGGATACTGCTTTTTAACCTTATTGTAGGTGAGAGCTCAGTATCCTTGTTTTGCAGGATTTCGTGCAGATGCGTACTTGTTCTGTTACCGATATTTGCTGCTGCTGCTGCTGCTGCTGTTGGTAGTGGTAGCAGCGGTGCATCATCATTATATTCCGCAGCGGCCATTGATTGTTAGATCTTCGGAAAGAAGTGCTCCAGAAAGCTAGAGAGAGGGATCTGGGTCAGCTGATGTTGCTATGTAACAGGAAAAGAAGAAATATCCCAAATGCTTTTCTGCTCAAGCACGAAAATAAAGGCATGGCCAGCCGGATGTCTATTTTCTCAACTTTAAATTCTATAATATAGAGACACAATACATTTCTGAAAGAATATGAGGCTCATGTGGAGATAACCAAGCAGGTCATCATCATCATCATCTTGCTGGAATACTCAGAAATAATGGCAACTTCTCCGTCAAAAGGAAACAGATCGGTGCCCTCATACATTCCCCGCCAATCGGCCCATAGTCCACATACACTTTGGCTTGAACCTGGCGGATTATTGACTATTATCCAGGGTGCTATTCTGATACACACCTTCAAAGGAGATTCTGACACATGTTCTTTTACATATCTCCTCCTTTTTCCAATGAGGACTGTGAGAAAGGAATGACGAATATATGTAAGTGTGTGTGTGTGTGTGTGTGTGTGCCTGCAGGTAAGTTTGAAATGGTGAGAAAAAGTGGTCCTGCATCTTTCTTTTTCATACACTTTATCCTATTTTATTCTTTGTTGTGATTGTGTTTTTGCAGCTGCTGTGATTCCATCTATTGTCTGAATACATTCACACATCTTCTATACCGTTCCTTACACAAACCATAAGCCTTCCTCTCAATATATAAAGCTAGTGTTTTGGCTTGGTAGCAGTCATTAGGTAAACGTGACTACTTTATTTCATAAATTATTGGGCAAAATGGGCCCTCAGGTTTTGGCCCAATCATGAGCCATTTTGTCCAAAGCCTTGTGAAGTCTGACTATATGGATCATAATTTTTGAAGGGTGAATTTTGGGGACCAGTGATTATAGGGGAATCACAGCCAAATGTGTGTCCAATTTTACTAGTGAACTTTCACCCTTCAAAAATTATTGCCCATATGGCATGCTCTCCATCAAAAGGAAACAAACAAGCGTGCTCATACATTCCCTGAAAATCGGACCATAACCCATACACTTTGGGTGGGGCTTGAAGATTATTGGCTATTTTCTAGGGTATTTTTCTGGTACACCCTCAAAGAAGACACTGTAACATGAATAGTACAATTTACCAATCAATATTTTTTTTGATGGGAGTTATTTGATCAACGATTTGTATTGTTGCAATTTCTATTCTTGGGTTTAGGTGTTAATTCTCAATTGTGTGATCGAGTAACAATCGCCAAGCAGTGGTATCTTGAGCTAAATGTTTGCAACTTTTGTGATGCTCAGTCTTTGATGAAAAATAATGGTGATAAAGAGATAAGGAAGAGGGGTTGGTTAGTTAGTTAGTTAGTTAGTTAGTACAAAAAACAGCAACCTTTTTGTATACGAATAAACCATGCTTAATATCTGCTGCTGCTGCTGCTGCTCTGTTCTCACCCCCATGGATATCTTTCAACAAGAACATCTTTAACCTCAAGACCTTTGTGTTACAATTCCAATCGAATTCTTTCCGCAAATAGAACAAACATTGCAGCCTAGCTCATTAGCGATTATGTCCTCACATTTGTGTATCCATCGTGGTAAAAACTGCACCCTTATTAAAACATAACCTGTATATGATGTATTTTGGCATATATTGGTAATAGCAGCACATCTATTGCCAAGCTATCCTGCCAGATCTCTTGGGTAGCAAGCATTAAATCATAGAAATTCAACTCTTAGTTACTGCGATGGTGAGAGCGATAGAGATATCTTACATCATACAAACATATATACATAGGCTTAGGATGGAATTGTTAAGGTTATTTATAGTGGTGATGCCAAAGGCGATGAGGAATGGCTTTCAAACTCCTTACAGCCACATATGATTGCATACGTACATACATAAATTTGCATAAATTTTGCAGTTATCACGACGTTATACTGGCCATCTAATTGGATGTGCGTAAACATAACTTGGCCTAATCCAAATATAATATAATGTAATTCATTTACAATGTCTTGCTACACATGCTTTTAAGCAGCAATGCCAAGATGTCTATGTAGTGTATTGGTTGTGGAATATAGATAGGGCTATTTGGGCTGGATTTAGCCACAAAAGTAGTGTCTGTTTTAATTTAATCGTCGACCACTTTTGAATAGATTTAATATTCAGCCCAATCTGAGATAGAAGAGTAGGCTCAATGGTCAAAGCCCACAAGGCTTTAGGCAGAAATGGGTTCCCAGAGGTTGGAATATCAAATGAATGACGATTGGACTAAATTCTGATGAGGGACAATTTCTGCCCAACATAGAGATTTGATTACTAGCGAAAACTCCCTCCCTCCCTCTCTCTCTCTCTCTCTCTCTCTCTCCCTCCCCCAAATAGAACAAAGCTATACATTTCTATAACCATCATATAAACTACTGAATAATCTATAAACATACATCTATAAAAGGAATAAACTGTGGTTTTGTTATAGAACTATCAACAACGACAAAATAGTTATACAACAATGATTGTTATTTGGACTGCAAATCTTATCCAACATTGTAGCCATTATTTTTCACAAATAAAATAATTTAATTTCTTGTAATTCAAATACAACTGGGCAGATTTCACAAGGCCTTGGGCAAAAATGGTCCCACCCCCAGGAGATGCATATAACATGGCTGGTGATTAGGCAATAATCTGCGGGCCCACTTCTGCCTAATTAATGCCTAATCACTTGTGAAAATTCACCAATTCAATAAACATTTGGATGATGATTTTTTCAGGGTGCCTTTTGGTGGCCGCCAATGATTATAGGGGAAATCCCAGCCAGATGGATGATCACCATTTGTTTGCAAATAGTCACCCTTCAATAATAGCTACCCATTTTGAACTGTCTCCTTTTGGCAACGTTGTTTTTGTGTGAGTAAAGAGCAAACAAAGTGCTGTGTGGGGTGTACAAAGGATCCATGCTTATCCACAACTTTGTGACAACTGCCATTATGCTTAAATAAAGAAAGCTTATTATGTAGCTCTTTAATAACAATTGGCACAAAGAAAATGTGTGTTTGTTTTCTACAATTTTTATTGTTGGTTCAAAGGACATACATACATAATAATTCCTTTTTGGCGCCAATATGAGACCAAGCCTAATTTCAGCTTAATGCTTGCGCTGTCCCCTTCAGCACGTGACCTTGCAAAAGGTTGGAGACAAAGAATAAGGCGGGCTGGAAAGTCGTTAATGCAATCGTGATGGCTATTGTTCTGCAAAGATTCCGAACAGCCTTTAGATGAAATTTATATGTCAGGGACAGAGAGATTGAGAGTGGGGGGTGGACCCTTTGCGTTAATGTGGCCAGGCTATTGTCCCTTATTTTCTCTCTTTATACACCACACTGAAGGTGGATACATTGGGTCTGTGCCTCTTGAAAGTAGCAGGTCTTTACGAACAACCAAAACTTGTACGTTCATCCCTGTCTGATCTAATTTTTATCTTTAAAAGGCAAAGTGGCAACCCCCAACGGCTCCCCTCTATCAATAATGGCAATATCATGCTGCTCTTCAATGGATTGGCAATAGCAGTAGTAAAGCAACAGTGAAAATATTAGGGTCAAAGACATGACGAATGGCTATTTACAGCGTGTGTGCGCCATACACCAATACTTGTTTTGCTCTCTGTTCTTATTTTTGCTCCAACTTGAAATTCTTTTTTTACTTCAAACTGCAAACAGCCTTCTTACTTTCTTCACACATGTGATTGAGAGCCCCACCATTGATATATAAAGCCTCATGACCCAAGAAGATTGGTTGATTTAGTCGTTTTTATCTCTCCTTTTGTTTCTGTCTGGTTCTGTTCTCTGACGTCTTTAGCCCTTTTACTTTATTCATCAGTATAGAAACCACCTTCCTGAATCTCTGGGCTTCTATCTATCTCTTGTTGTACTTTTTTATTAACCAGAAATATTGTATTGCATACCTAAACACAAACACACATAGACACAGGAGCACAGAGCCTTTGTGTTACTACAGTGTTACTATTATTAGCCCTATTGTTTTTGGCGCTTTCATAGCCGACCTTATACTACTACGCAGCCCCTAACTATTCGTATTGGTGTACATACTAATCAGCAATGAATAAGCTATCGTCCTCGAGCCTTGTAATTCTAACTCCAAAACGATCTCGGCCTCAGCCACAGTCTTCTCCGTCATCGTTATCAATAAAGACATCCTTGAAAAATATTTTTACCAGAAAACGAACTGCTTCAACAAGTAGTCCGATCAATTTCACCGCAAACCAGGTCAACGAAGGCCAATTCGAAAATCCCATTTCTCCACTACCTCCATCTCCATTATTATCAACGCCGCCACAGCAACATCGCCTGAAACAGGACCACCACAATGAAGCCTGTCGGCTACAAACGAAAAAGAAAAGACCACCGCAACTAAGCCTTAAACCTGCCAATACTTTTACTACGTCTAGCACCGAGCAACAAAAAGAAGTAAAGGAAACAGAGGAAGTAGTGCTTTGCCAATCCCCATTAGAATCCCCAACATCAACCCTGTCCCCACCTTCTCCAGCAACAATACACCGCCATTTGGATTACACGGACATAAATAGCAACAAAATATCATCCCAGCAACGCAAACAAATCCTTGAAAACTTGCCCCCTGAATACCAGGATGCAATTTACCAGTCATTGGTAGCTGAAAGCAGACCATTACGCAAGCCGTTGCCGTTATCTGTGGTCCTCCGAGTTTTGGATAGTGGATGGAAATCTCATGGAGTTTATTGTGATCCTCCCTTATCTTGTTATAATGGAGATTGTGCGGATGATGATGATGATGATGATGAGTCAACCACTGATAACGATGGTAGTAGTAGTAGTAGTGGCAGTAGTAGTTTGATCGATATGTTTCAATAGTACTGCGAGATTGGTTAATAGTTGCAAAAAATTTAATACTTTTTTATTTTATTAGAATCATTTAATTTTGTTCTCTTCGGCATATATATATCTCTCTCTTGTAAATAATATGGTGAGAATCCACAAGACCTTAAACATAATTGACCCCTCAGAAGCTGCATACAAAATCGCTGATGATATGGCCAAAATCTCAGGACCCATTTTTGTCTATTTCACACCTGATTATCAAGCATTCCCCCTTCAAAAATTATCACCCACATAAAGGCCAAAAAAAAATACATTAAATAGCGACTTCAAATGTTTTTATTGCGTTCAAAGATAAAAATAATATAAGCTAATTTGCAATAAAAGATATTTTGTGATAAATTTAATAAACTAATTATTCAGACTCGCATGCTTGAATCCCAACAGCTTCATCAACACAGCCATTATTATTGCTGTTTGCGGCTTTTACTAGAGATTCAAAATCCTTGGTTGCTATACACATCTTATAGAACATGGTTCCAGGGTCGTTGAGAAGATTCCCTGGTGTATCAAATTCAACAATTTTGCCTTTATCAACAACCAGGATCCTATCATAGTCAACAACAGTCTTGAGTCGATGTGCAACACAAAGAACAGTTGCACCTTTGGTAAGTTCACCACGGAGCACCTTCTGGATCTTTTGATCTATTTGGTAGTCCAAAGAAGCAGTGGGTTCGTCAAGTACCAAAATTCGAGACTTCCTTATTAGTGCACGCGCTAAAGATATTAGCTGCTGATGACCACTGTTTAGAGATCCAGATGCCATATCTTCGAGTTTTCTAAATGGTCTTTTAGGTTTTGATTTCTTGCTATCCTTGTCATTTTTATCCTCTTCTTTGACAGTATCACTACTATCGCTGTCGCTCCTACTGCTGCTGTCATTATCACTACTAGATCTGTCTTGTTGTTGATCACTACCACTATCACTACCACTATCATCAGCATCCTTTTTGTCCTTTGACTTTCCTTTAACCTTGGGTTTCGGCATTTCACACAATTCCAAAGCATCAAGAACTCTTAGAATTTCTTCATCGCTATGATCACCAAATGGGTCAATATTGAATCTAACATCAGCCTCAAAAACGCTTGGATCCTGGGTAATAACAGACATCTTGTTTCTCAAATCTTCGAGTCCAATCTTTGAAATATCGACTCCATCAATTTCAATTGACCCAGACTTGGCTTTAAGGAAGTTGAACAGTGATAATACCAATGTCGATTTACCCGATCCAGTTCTACCAACAATCCCGACTCTTTCACCGCCCTTGATTGTGAAGGATATGTGATCCAGAGTTAAACGTGGCTCTAGATTATGAGGCTTTTCAATAACTGTATCAGGAGCAGCATCTGGATTTTGATCCTTATCTTTTACCGCGTTAGACTTGTCCTTTTTGCTAGGAAGGTTGGTCAACCAGTGGACATGTTTATCATAGGATGTCGAAAAGTCACGGATAACAATCTCTCCCTTTTGGGGCCAAGTCTCATCAAGAGCCTTATCATTATCTAATAAACGATTTACCCCCTCCTGTGGAAGATTGAGATAGTTGAAAAACTTTTTGATATCGCCAGCAGTTTCATCAATTTTCGAGCCAAACGATATAATATCTCGGAGGATAACCGTCAAAATAAATATTCGAGTTAACATGAACCCAAGCACACCAGTATCAATAGCTCGCTCCAATATAGTTTCCTGGTTCATTGAAGAAGGACTGTAATCTGAGCCAGATGGCACAGTCGACTGGGATATTCTCAAAAGCTGCAAAATCGATAACCCGCTTACATCCGACAAAGCCAGCCCCATGAACATGCTGGTAAGAGCGCAATTCAAAGCTGGATAAATAATCGAATTAATACTATCTTTCCACTTGTACCCAAGCGACACGCACTCATTAAGACGTCCAGATGCTTTCTTTTGTTTTTCAAAATTCTCCATAAACTCATGCTGTCTCCCAAATGCTCTAATGACATTTAACCCGCTACTCATCTCGCTTATATACCGATATTTGCCAACCTTATGCTTAACCTCCATATCATCAGCATGGCTTTTAAATCTCAGAAACACCTGTTGGACTTTATAAAAACACGCACCACAAAGAGCCAAAGGAACAGAAAACAGTGGATAACTCCCAAGCAATAAAATTCCAGTCAAAGTCGTAGTCGACATCATCCTTAAAAATTGATTGATATTATTAATGACATTTTGTGCCAAACATTGTGATCGTTCATTGAATGCAGTAAATATTTCCTTTTTTGGCGTAGAATCAAAATATACAGGCTCTGCATTGACTATCCTGGTTCCAATCATTCTTTGAAGTTCATTTTCGTATGAATCTCGAAGCTTGCCATGAATTCGCGAAGAATAGCTCCACCCCATATTACCAAAAAGGCTAAATAGCGAATTGAGCGCAAAGAATGTCATAACTCCCGAAGTTATTGTTCCAATGCTTTCAATCGGTACAAATGTGAATATCATGTCACCCAAAATAACAAATCCTGCACACAAAATGTACACTATGAGGTATGTTGTCCATGACTTCAGACTAGTTCCAGAAAATTTGTAGAGTGTTTGCAACATTGATAGACTATAGACATCAATGTTCTTTTCTGACTTCAGGGATTCATTGATTGGAAGGTTTATATCCGGTGCCTCTTGGTCAATTGGCGATATTTTGAAACTATCAAGATACGAATCCAGGATTTTATCACCATCAGCAACACTGTTATCTTTGTTATTGGAGTCGGCCTGTTGATCTTGAGAGATGTCCATTTCGATATGATTTTTGGCAACAAGTTCCTTGATTGTTCCTTGAGCTTCAATTCTGCCCTCCTTCATTAGAATGGCCTTGTCAGCCATTGGAGCACACATGGAAGTCTGGTTGGATATAACTATGACAGTTCTGCCTTTGATGAGCTCGCTAGTAGGTGATATGCAGTAGGTCAAAAGGTGCTGGGCAGTCTGCGCATCAACGGCCGAGAGACAGTCATCAAAAATAAGAATAGAAGCTTGACTATAGAGCGCACGAGCCATGGATAGTCTTTGCTTTTGTCCACCAGATAGCACTATTCCTCTCTCACCGATCAATGACTGGTCAAGGTCAGGGAATGACTCAATATCTTGGTTTAAAGCACATGCATAGAGGACTCTCTTGTATCTATCCACATCAAGCTCGGATCCAAAGAGAACATTCTCACGGATAGTCGCATTCTGGAGCCAAGGGCTTTGGCTTACATAACCAACTTCCCAGCGACGTCCATTGTTGTCATGGCCATGGTTCTGATAGTGAGGAAAGCTGACTTCCCCTTTGAGGCAACACATCTCTCCCATCAAAGCTTTGATCAGCGATGTCTTTCCTGATCCAGTTGGTCCAGCAATAAGGGTTGATTTTCCAAGTGGAATTTCAGTGTTTATTTCTTTTAGGTCAACAGTGGTTTTGCAATACTCAATAATATCAGTGTCCAACTTTGTCAAGTCCACATCTTTTCTGAAAGGTTCAGGAAGCATGACAGTTCCTTTGACATCGTCGACTATCCACTTCTCGGGATCAACAGTCGGAAGATTCCAAACAAAGTCGGCATCACCACGAATTGCAAGAGAAATATCAGATCCATCATTATCTATATTCTGTTCCTTGGTAGTGCTATCATCGTTAGCACCTGAACAATGGTAGTTTTCTCTAGAGACCAACATTCGCTTAGACATCAACGACACCCTCAAATCACAAAACCTTTTATAACCTTGCTTAAAATTATGATAGCGATATGGTGTAAGATCATGTATAAAGGATGTGATATTTTGAGTAATGCTGCCCAACGTAAAGAACAACGATGCGGTCAAAGGATTCCCCAATACAAGACAATAATATGTCAAAGTCAACGAATCATGAATAAAGTCAACAATGTCACAAAGATATCTGAAATACCATGGATCCGACTTTGAGTTCCAAATCTGTCTAGCTCTTTCATTGAGATATTCCAATACCTCGATTGATCTGGTATTCCATCCAAACAGCTTTATGGTCCGTATATTGTTAATAATTTCATGACGTAGCCAATACTTGCATCGATTTATCCTCCATTCCTCTTTGGTAAAACGGAATTCATAGACTCTCAGCCAAAAAAAGCCCAAATATGACACTGAGGTCAAAAAAATCACAAGCGAGCAATGACCGATATACATGTACAACATAATAAACGACGAAACGAAGGTCATAAAGTTTGTAAATGCCTCAAGCGCGTTCTCGATGGCCAAATACAATTCCAAGTATATGTTTTGTGATTGACCGACATGGAGCTTCAAGTCATAAGATTTATCAACATCGCGAGACAAGTTGTCTTCTTTGTCATTATCATCACTGCCGTCACTTTTTGAACCAATGAACCAGCTTTTAATCCACGCGATTGGTTTCCACAGCCAACTGCTGCCTTGTACTGATATCCTCTTAGAACCCTCCTTATCATCTTCACTTCCTTCTGATGTCTTTGATTTATCATTAGGCTTATAGTGTGTCGGAGGTACAACACAGAATTGTTTCTCTTCAATCGCGATATCCATCAAAAGTCCACGCAAACCATACTCCAATCTCTTTTGTATATCCACATTGTAAGAATTTTCAGCCTTACTCAAAAGTTTAGACATAATATTACGTAAAAAGACACTCAGAATCAGCCACATTGACTCAGGAACCAGGACTCTCAGATCCCGTTCATTTTCAATATTGATCAACAACCAGTGGATCGTAAGCGGCCTAGACAAAGATATGATGGTAGAAAACACAGAGAGAGTAATCCGTTCGGCAAAGCACCATTTGAAAGGCCTTATGATTGACCAAAAGAACCACAATTTATTTGAGAGTAAAAATGGTTGCTTAA
>JANBPU010000273.1:0-20772 GCA_027575805.1 Mycoemilia scoparia | reverse complement strand
CTTTACAATAGAGTAGATTATTGCCAAATATGGCCAACAATTTTCCAGGGTGCTTTAGCCATTCTGCTGATAAAGCATTTTAATACTCTTAGGAAAGTAGTCATATGCCACATACACTAAAAACTGTGTTTACCAAAGTCCTTTAGCCATTCCTTGTAAAGCCACTGTTGTTAATCCCATAGCTTGACTTTAACCATGTTCCAACACAAATCCCAAATGACACGGTGCCTGCATATTTATTTACAATATTTAGATTGCCAGATCATCCAAATATACGGGTAATAATTTTTGAAGGGTACCTTTTGGTGGGCAATAGTTATAGGCGCAACCACAGCCAAATGAGCGACCATCCCTTCAAAAATAATAGCCCATATCAATAGACACAGCCATCACCTATAAATACTACCCACCTTATCAACGTTTTTTTCATTACAAAGAACCCCCACGCATTTGCCTATCCATCCATTCCTTCTTCAAACATCTATCCAACCATATAAATATCTATATACCATGGGCTGGACAGTCATAATTCCATCAGACATCGACCTAACTCAGATAAACAAATGCTTTGACGATGTGTTTTGCGTATTTATCCGCACCCAAGACCCTGACCAAGAAATCAAGAAACTTGACGGCCAAACGTTCCTAGTGCTTCAAAAAGACCACTTCCTGGTCTATACAGATGAAATAAAGGCTGCTAAATTTGGGTATCAGTCAAGAAACATAATAATGAAAATCTTGGGAGACTTTAACAAACGCTACCGCAAATTGATGAAATATGGATGTGCTGGCTATCCAATCTATAGATCCAAAGTCACTGAAGATGGTGCGCTTATATATCCAGAATTGCCAGTTGTGTATTTCGTAAATAGCAAGGATAAGAGATGTGGTGGGCATATTGGTCCAACAGAAGATAATACTGTGGTTGAGTATTTTAATGGGGAGGTGGATATTGAGAAGTTTGCTGAAATAACTAAAAGCAAAAAGGATGCCTGTACTCATTTTTTTGTCGTTTATTTGGGAGATGACATGTATCGCTGTTACAATACCAATGATACGTCAATTAATTACAAATATAGCGGATCCCTGAAATTCAAGATCGTTAAGGATGTAAGAGAAGATGTAGACAAGATCCTGGCGTTTGTTGAGGAAGATAAAACGCTGGCTGATAGGAGACCAAAGACCGAAAGAGATCCTAATTTCATTTTGAAGGATACGCATGGAAAGCCTGTTGTTGAAGGCAAAAGTTACGACCTTAAAATCGCAAAGGATAGCAGCGATGATGTTGATGATGAAGATGAAGAGTATGTTCGTTTAGATCATGATGCAATATCTGTACTTGATGATTTGCTCCATGGAACAGTCCTAGAATATGACTTGCCAGTAAATTGCGAGATAATAGATGGTATAACATATTTAAAGCATGATGGCAAGTATCTTTATGCCTCGGACTATGAAGGAGACCAAATTCGCGTAAAAGAAAGTTTGCCACTTAAGCATGAAAGACTGCAATTCCATATATTTGATGACAATACATTTGCAATTACAATGTGGGGTAAAGATATATATGCCATCCTCGAGTGGGTAAAATATTCATATGGTTATATCCAATTTTATGATAGTGAGGCCACATTAAGATGGGGGGAACCTATGAGATTGTTGCTTTCATAATCCTTTTTGTATCTAAGAATACTTGTTCCTGCTTTTAGATAGCATCCAAGTTTTTGTCTTTGTTTTATAGAAATACAAACAAATCATTGAGATTACGCCGAATTAACCCCACAAGGTTTAACAACTCTGTCTGAAATTGGACAAGAGTTTGATATGGGAATGAATGGTGGCCATGAGAGTTATTTCTAGTTTCATTTTTGTATGACACCAGTACCAAAAGCGTTTGAATATTATTTCATATTGGCAAGCCAAGCAATGCAAAATAAAAGCCATACTTGAACACTAATGCTTGTACACACATGTGTATATGAGAAGATTTCACTTGGCATCAGGCATACTCTAGGCAAAAATAGTCCCCGGGGGGGCTGTATATACAACACCTGCTGACTGGGCCAAAATCTGAGGGCCCATTTTCTGTCTACTATAGATTTGATGACTAGAAAATCTCTTCATAAACAAAAACATAAAACATTATAAACTTATGCAAGCCCTATTCATAAATTAAATTGATTGCGTAATTTTGGAATTTAGTTACAATAGAAACAGCATAAATGTTAATTATCTGAGAATACAGCACCACTGTCATTTAAAAAAGAAAGTGATAAAGTGCAAAAAGTCCCGTGTGTGTATTCTCATCATGCGAGTTACATGTGTTTATTATTAAAGAATAGTAAAGGACCAACAAATCTATCATTCATCTCTCACACACTCTCGGCGGAATAAAAATCCAGATATTCGCTAATCTCAGATATACTCGCCTGCTCTATTCTCGTATGGCGTTTCACAAGTATATTCGGAAACATGCATGTATATGTCTATGGCCAAATCTTTCCAAAAATAATAAAAAGCGTTATATTGATTGTGGACATCTCGCAAACCTCCAAACACGTTCTTTTATCATTTCTATGTCTTATCCAGTAAGAACAATAAATGCTTATGTAGAATTCTACCTCCAAAGCATGCATTTGGGCTGGTTATAAACGCCACCTATGTTCATGGCAAAGGGCCAAATATTAATTACGAATATTGGTCAAATATTCTTGAATTGCCCCTCAACAGCCATCCCGATCTTTATTTGGAAATTTATACATGATTTTTAAATCAATAGGTTTGTCTTGAGGATTTGGGATGAGGGGTTGGCCATTGGCCATTGTTTACATGTATTAGTTTGCGCCTGTCGATAGGATTATAAACGGCACAGGGTATTATAGATAAGCATTTTATAATCAAAGCCATGCAACCAGGTGCTGCTATTGTTGGTGCAAATATGATGGCTGCCATATTTGGCCATGGCTTGATAGCGGTGTTTCGTAGAATAAAGCAAGGTGAGAAAGTGTATAGTCAGGTACCCTCGTCTACACACACATGTACACAAGAATGTATAAAAGCCTCCCTGTGGATCACTCTCGATTTCGAATGTTTCTTTAGACTTGACACACTTCTTTCTTTTCTCCACAAACCAATAATCTGTCTACGCACAGATACACATCCACACCGCCTAACCAGAGAAAACTCTGTAGCAACAACAACATGGGTACCAACGTAAGCTCAGTGACAGACTGCAATAACGGCATAACCTTTGGTTCCGATAACTTCAACGGCGTTACGATCGGCGTGATCCTGTTCAACGGCTTCACAATGCTGGATGTCATTGGATCCATGGACTTTTGGTATGCCCTTTCATTTGACGCCAATATCCGCGTAATAACAATCGCCAGCCAAACTGGCCCGGTATCAAACAACCTGACCAAGAATCGCATCACTCGCCAAGACAAGTATTTTAGTCTCTGCTTAGAAGCCACCCATACCTTCCACAACTGCCCTAAGCTTGACATCCTCTACATTCCTGGTGGACCTGATGTTGATTGCATCCAGAACCACGTCGAAGCCATCAACTTTATCAAGGAGAGATACAACGAAGTCTCATATGTTTGCAGTGTTTGTACCGGTGCGATGATGCTGGCTGAAACTGGGCTGCTGAATGGCCTCAATGCTACAACCAATAAGATGGGATTTTTGGATATCCAGAAACGAGCTCCCCAAGTCAATTGGATTGCTAAGGCCAGGTGGGTTGTGTCTAGCAACAAGATTCTAACCAGCTCGGGTGTTTCGGCCGGTATGGATATGACCTACTTCTTGATCAAGTCGTTGTATGGCGAGGCTGTGGCCGACAAGTGTGCTCACATTTTGGAGTATGCACCTCATAAGGATGCCGACTGGGATCCTTTCTCCCAGATCGTTTTTGATAAGCTGAAGGAGGAGCAGGAGCAGCAAGGCCAAGGGCAGCAGCAACAGCAGTAATGGTATCGAGGTTTTGTGATTTTCAAAGCTGTTTAGTTGTTTTCAAGATTTTTTTTCTTCTAGCTGGTCATCCCCAAGCCAGATAGTCAAATAGTCCATAGTAGTAATAATTTAAGCTTATGTTTATATCATTGATGGCTCCTGCTTAGAGAAATGACAGAAAATCCAGGTATCCAGCTAGTCGGATGCTGCTTCAATGTTGATGCATGTTTACAGATTAGGTGTCTCCACAGCGCAAATATCCCACTGAATGGTGTTTATAGAGAAATCATTCTACGATACTGCCTTCATTTGCCAGTAGTACAGAAAACGTATATGATCTTGGCTCTAAGGCTACACTCAATAGATCCATTGTCTTTAACACGCCACGCTGCAATCACTGCTTTCTGTGTTTGTAATTTCATACCTGCTTGTGAGAGCAATAACGCTATGATTCATCCATAGATGCGTTTAGAAGAATGCTTTGTGCTATTCGTGATATCATAGCTGCCTTTTAAACTATGAAGAGAAAAAGTAGTTTCAATGGCAGTGATGATTTGTATATTGAAAAGATATGCTTCATGTAAAAGAGACAGACGGAGATGGTTTCTAGAAGCCAGCGCGTGCGGATCGATGCATCTTTAACACAAAAAGGATAAAGATACCCGCCTACACTCCTCATACAACAGGAGAAATGATAGTAAAAAACCCCCTCTGGGCTGTGCAAACTCAGCAGTATGGTCAGATATTTCGTTGTATTATGTGAAACACAGAATCGGGTTCTATTTACTGTTTTCTCAACGCGTCAGGTTATTAGCCGTTTGATTGGACGACTCACTTCAAAGGACTCTTTTTTTGCCACCAACGCTACGCAGTCCAGCCCAGCCTTTTATTTACTCTTTCAACGACCAGCTTTCTGTGTGATGCGATTCTCTTTGTCAAAGTGCCCGGCCATCTCTTCTGCTCTTTAATTGTACAAGTGGTGTGTAAATGTTACTTTGTTATCTCTCCTTTTACATCTACCTTTAATTTCTTTATTATTTTGTTCCTTATCTATAATTCTCTCTCTATCTCTACATACATATATACATATTTATCCTTTTATTTTTATCTCTTTCTTTCTCTCCCTCTGGGTCATTTGGCCTAACGCACACACACACACACACACACACACACGCCCCTGTACACATACACACAAGAACGTAGATAGTCGCTCTTCTGGTTCTTCCACTGTGCGCTTTAAATGATGCTTTCCAAAATCTTACCGCCAAAACGACAATACTCCCCACAAAATATAAGGACAAACAGCAATATCAACAGCTCATCAAACCCACGACGAGACAGCGGCGCTTATAGTAGCTCAGAAGATGAACGCAGTAATAGCAACAGCAACTCGGGAAGGAGTACGCCAAGGAGCAAGGCCCACTTGTCTTTAGGGCTCGGAGTTTCGCCACAACACCAAAGGCAGCATAGCGCTTCCAATATACAGCAAATCAGCCACATTGATCCGTCCAGACAGATGTCTTCGCCAGTAAGTGAATAATACAGATGCCAAAATCTACCTTTTTATTATTAGTTTTTGCCTACCAAGAACAATCCTTTCAAAATTTCTAACCAACGCTTATACACATGCAATTCGTTTAGGGATTAAAAGCACCAACACACATTGATTTCCAAAAACCATCATCACTGCCATCGAGCACAAACAAACCGCCTGACCAAAGCATTGCCGCTTCTAATCCACACCAAAACCGCAACAGCATGTATTCAGAGGAAAGCTATACAACAACCACATCAGAAGCCCAGAGCGGCAGTAGCGACCACCACCAGCATCACGAAGCAACAGTCAAGGCCAGATGGTTTTCTGCAATCCGCGATGGCAAACTAATCCCCATAGAAAGCATGCTCAAAGAGCATCCGAACGTAATGGATTTGCAGTGCTCAGACCCAACACCATTCCACAGTATGCTACAAATGCTGGCCAGCGATTCTCTTGGAAACGATACAACGAATATGGATGGTTTGCAGATCGCAATAATGGAGTACAAAAATGCATATGCTCGATGGAGGCTTGGGTCGGCCGATGCTGGTGGCGGCGGCGGTGCATCGCAAGACAAGCAGCGCGAGCAGATTAATGTCAGAGAGGCCATATTGAGCGAGATGTTGGTTGCAGTTACACCCCAGCAATTGGATAGTCACCGGTTTGGGTATTATAAGAATACGACCCTGCATCTGGCCGCGTTCTTTAATGACAACAATTTGGTTAACAGGCTTTTGATCCAGGGTGCTAATCCCAGTATTCGGAATGGGATGGGCAATTATCCATTGAGTACGACTACCGATTCTGAGGTTCGCATATCATTGCAGAAATATACAAACATTGCCTACCATCAGCATCTTCATTCGCAGTACCATGATCCAAACCTCGACATTGCTGCCGGGTATGCCCAGAGCCACATGGCACAACAACAACAGCAACAACAACAAGGTGCTATTGCTGTTGGTGGCAGCCAAAATGTCGGATACATGGATTCTGAGCAGATTGTAAGCGACTATGACGAAGAAGAAGAAGAAGAAGAGGGCACTGGTCATGGGGATAGGAGTAGTAGCGATGAAAGCAGTGGTGGATATAACCACAATAATGGCCAAACATATTACGATTCCTATGGACTCGAAGGCCAGAAGGGAGGAAGCATCGACTATGGTGTACATTTGAAGCCACTGCCTAGTCGGTTATCAACTGTCATAGAAGAAAGCATCGAAGATGATATGCACTTGTTGAATAGCGATGCTCGAAACCAGAATACTGGAGATCACAGAAGCAGTATGAGCGGCCCATTTTCAATTCCAAGCATGGACCCAATTTCGGAAATATCTGAAGACAGTCATCACAATGATGAACACGACAATACTGCGCAGCAAGAGCCTTCAGCGATGCATGATCGAAATAAAAGCCAATTCCAGCACCAAACTGCCATTCCAGCACCAGCATCTGCAACAAACATTTTCGAATCCAGTGGGGCCAACATTCGCCGTATCGACTCGCGTGGAAGCATTCCATCAGGAAGTGAAATGACGACTGGTGCTGATACAGAATTCTATTCGTGCAATGAGTATGACGATAAAAGCGCCACTGGCACTCCAAACACTCCTGTAAAACCAGCATCTGCAGCTAGTGCAAAACATGAGCTGGTTGGGAGCAACAGAACTGTTACAGCCACAGACGCCACTGCTGTTTCATCATCCAATTTCCACGAATTAGATAAACAAAATGAAAGGGCAGCAGGAAAGCGTGGGGCAGAGAGCGATGTCCATTCTGGCGACAATGATTCTCAACCAGACAGCGATGCAGAGGAGGATCGATTATCATCATCCCAGCCAAGCCGATATAGCACAATTCGTGACCAGACATTCAGCTCTGTGAGTTCGATTAGCTATAACGGCAGTACCATACGTCGCCATCGACGTCGGAAGATGCGAAAGAGTGATGAGAGTTCCCTTCGGACCAACGATGATGATGATGATGATGATCCAAATGAGGATGAAGACGATATTGACTGCAGTGGGATTGATGATATTCTCGATGATCTCCACAGCGAGTCTGGTGGTTCTGGCTATTTCAACAGGAGCGAAGGACTAACCAGTGCTGTTACGTTTTACTCCAGTCAAGGTTTGGGTGAAAGGAAGCTTTCTACTCGAAAGGGTCAGGCATCCCAACCACCACTGGTTACCGCCACCACAGCAACTACTCCCAAGCTTACTGACGGTGGAGGAGGAGGAGGAGGAGGAGACACAAACAGCAGAAAATCTGAGGCAATGAATATCAATTATCGATCAAGAAATGACGAACCGGATACAGCGAGTAGCACACAGAAAACGGTTGGTGGTAGGAGACCATTGTCGGCTCTTGCTGCCACTCCTTCAAGTCGCCCACTATCATTTTCTCATGATCTGTACGATATGATCATGTCAAAAGCTCCCCACGAAGTTCGTTCAAAATCTTCTCTCTCAAATCCAATTACAACTGCACCAGCAGCAATTTACAACACAGCACTCGTTGCTTCTCCTGTCACTACGGCTGACGTTCCAAATGGCCAGGATGATGATGATCACATTGTATCTGCCCTGTATCAAATATCAAAGTCCAATGTTGTCACTAAGCCAGATTCTGGCAATAATTTCAGCGAACTATCTGCTATTCCTGAGACACTCGAACATTCGGATGCTGCTATATCTTCTAAGCCGATGACCAGAATTGGGCGTCGCCAAGGACGTGAAGCAGCCATTGAGCTTGGATTATCATCACAGCATGGCAAATTCGATGTTGAAAGTAACAACAAAAGCGATAGTGTAGTTGATATTGAACAGCCATCTAGGCCGCAAAGCAAAACATCAGAGATTCCAGGTGAAGCCGAGCTGTACGATAATGACGATGATGACGGCTATGAGGACACGGCAAATGGGAACTTTAGCGAAGGCGGTGATCTCTCAAGATCCAATTCTCTTTCATATGGGCCATCAAATGCTGATATTGCAAACGAATTGATGAACATCCCACTGACTTTGGAAAGTCGAGATGCCATCATTAATTCTCTGGTCAAGCGGTTTGGGAAGAATTCAGAAAAGAAGTTGCAAAGGATTGTGGATGATGAGTTGAGGGTTCGAAATGAAAGTGCCACTGACAGTGATCGCGCTACTCTCCAAGACGGCCATGATAATACGGTCAGGTCTTTGGCCGCTAGGAGCTCCATTTCTTCAATTTCAGATGCGCTTAAGGATTTGCTTCCCGTGGTTTCGGCTGGTAGCGGTGATGCTTCTGAGACATTTAGGATAAGGCCTAACGCTTATAATCGTTCACAAACTAGAATAGGTGCAGCCAATAGCAACAGTGATCGTACTTCCAGTGTGAACCCGCTGGCTGGTTTCTTTAGGCCCAGTGATGAGCCAGCGCTCAATGAGGGTAACTCAGAGAGAAAGGACACACATAAATCTGACACTAATAGAAGAGTCACCAATAACTCTGGGCTTCCAACACCACCTCAGCTTTGTTTCCACGACGATGGCGATTTGAGTGGAAGCGAAGGAGATTGTGAAGATAATGTTGGTATGGGCTTAAATGCAACTGCTCGCAGACAAAGGCCAAGATCCAAGTCAAGGTCAAGGTCTCATTCTCGCTCGCGCCGCTCTTCACTTGCCAGTGCAACAAATAGTCCTGATAATCAAACCCAAAGGAAGCCCAGTTCTCTTGGTGTAGAAGTTGCAACTCCAGCAATCAACAGTGCCGCCCAGTCTCCACGAAAGCAATACCCAACATCCATGTCTGTCCAGGGAACCTCTCCAGTTCACACCAGCTCACCTCGAAAGGTATCGCCATCGTTGCAAATACTGCAGGAAAAAGCATTTGTCTCTAGTGCATTTGGAAGGTCGCCAAACAGGAGCACATTATCAAACCCTTCATCAGGAAATACGTCAATATCGAGCACCAGTGGTGGGATTGCTAAGGCCCATTCTCGACAATCAACCCATTTTCCGCCTAATATTACCACTACCTCTGCTTCTGGAGAAGATAGGGCTAACAACAGGCCACACTCTGGCTCCATATCATCTTTGTTGTCAAATTCTTCTTCCGCTAGCTCACCTTTCGGTGTCGGCTCTCATCTAGCATCAAGCCCAAAGGTTGGCAGGGTTGCAGCTTTTAAAAGACAGTTTGAACAGCAGATCAGTGCAAGTGGTAGCGGTAGTGGTTCGTCGAATCACAGCAGCTTCTCTTCCCCAAGTTCTTCAACATCTTCCTTCAGGTCCACAAACAATTCCAATAATCAGCCATCATCACCCCTCAAAAGTAAGGATCGTTTGTCTGCTATTCAAAAGATTGGGCAGGGTTCTCGACCAGCGTCACCATCTGTGCTGTCATCTGCTCCTTATTCTCAACACAACATGGATGTGAGGCCCACATCCACACCAAAAGCCCCAACAGCTCAACATCCAGCTCGGGATTCTAATGTCTCTACTGAAGATATAAGATCCCAGCTCCCATCCAAAGACAGCGACAACAAGTCCTCAGCTGGATCCTCTATTCCATCAATATTCACATCAAGCAACACAATCAATGAGGAATATGACAGCCCAGACTCACAAGCCATATCTGAACTGTCTCAACCCCCACACTATGGAAGTCCCAGGGAGCGTGCGCGAAGGAGACAGAGCAATACCCTCAAGGCCATCCAGAACAGTGGAATAGTCCGTGGACGCCTACAAGTATTTACTGCCAGCAATCCTTTGATATATGAGCAGCAGCACACCAGACCCGGATCATCAGCCAGCTCTGTTGACAGGCTCAGCAAGCACATTACTACTGACTATTCCCAGAGAGGAAAGAGGTATTTGGAAACAGAGCTTGGCATGGACATATCTCCAAGCTCATCCCCACCTGAAAACTTTCCGCCGGTTACTCGTGATCCAACCAGCACAAGCATGGACAGACAGACCAACACATCGTCTTCGCCTATCCTAACCAGAACCACTGTGGATCTCAATGAATTGCTGGAGGCAAACCGACGGGAAAGTGGTATAAATACAGACGCAGTTAGGAGCTCGGATGTACCAACAGTGTCCACTAGAAGAGTATCGTCGTCAACAGCCATGTCACGACCAAAGTTGAGTATTACCTCAGAGGAATGGATTGAGATGGCCAACAAGAGCATTGGCGAAACAGTGCAGCAAGAAATATACTCTGACGACTATCTTCCTATTAATGAAAGCGAGGATAACAGCACGCCAGAATATTACCGGTATCTGAAGTCTAGAGGAGTTGATGACCCAGAAGGATACATCGAGAAGCATGGCACCTTTGGCTTTGGTAACAACTCGCCTGCTAGCCTAAGCAACCTGGGATCCAGGAACAGTGATGATTTATCTGCAAGTGGTGGAAAACACGACTTGGCAACGGCTCTCGAAGACAACGATGGCGATGACCACCAGTACCATGCCAACACAGCAAACATTGTTCAAAGACAGATATCACAGATTGCTAAAGGAAAGATGCCGGCTATAGACGAATCTGATCCAGAGTACCAGGTCCCAGAAACAGCGTATGGCCAGCCTATCTACCACAGCTCCAACAGGAGAACCACATTTTCTGATCGTGCCTCAACTTCTCTGGATCGCCAAATGTCAGGAGCAAGCAATGTTTCTGGATCCACTCCCCAAAGGGTTCTAAGCATGTCATCATCTGATGGTGGGAATAATAGCACCATATCTAATGGCAACCAAACAGTCAAATTTGACCCCCGTCTTGCCTTTGGCTTAAGCAGCAGTAACGATTTGCTCAGCACTCCACCTGATGGAACCCCACCATCTTCATTTGCTACAAAGGACACAGTTTCGAGATTCTTTTCCCAACAGCAGCAACAATCAACCAATCTCTCTCCACCTACTTCAAAACCAGCTTCTGGCAATGACAACAACTCTTCAAAGCACAGCAGCATTTCCACCATATATCTCCAGCCATTTGAAGGTCCATCATCTGATCCAACTACTCCTTACAACACATACCGTGGTGAGCCACCTGAAGAGCCCGCTCTTGGACATGATACACTTGACCCCATACCTGATGACGAAGAAAAGTACTCTACCATCAAGGTGATCCGCACTGAAGATTCTGATAGCGGTGGCGGTGAGTCCAGAGGTATTTCGCATCCAAGACAACTTAACCCATGGTACGAGGGGGATGCTGGCCATGGCAGTTCGTGTGGATCGCAGCAGCCTGGAAGAGATGCTGACACTGCTGGTACTGGAGAAAGCGACAGCGAAATGGGGCAAAGTGAGGATATGAATGATAGCCGACTGATTGAAGGATTCGATAAGCCTTCTTCAACAGCTCTCAGATACCATGAGACCATCTCGGACATCAAAGGGAAGGGGCCAGCCAAAGACCAGCCCCATGCATCAAAAGAGAATGTTACCACCAAGGAAGAAAGCGTGCTGTCATCAACTGGACCACCTGCACAGCCCCATTTGCATGAAGGATCGCTTGTTTCTATGCCCTCATCGTCTTTTGAAGGCCAAGGCAGAGAGCGCTCACTTTCTGACTTCAGCATGTATTCATCTTCTCACCCACAGCCACAGCAGCCTCCAATTGAGCATAGAAATGCACCATCATGCCCATCACCAGGCTCTGCTGATACAGATTTGCCACCACAAAGTCGCGTCCCATCATTTGAAGAAGAAATGCAAGATACCATGAAAAGCATTGAGGCCAAAGCATCACACAGTTTCAGAGGCTCTGTCAATGCAAAGATGGTGGGAAAATATCGGTCCAAGTTGGACAGTCAATTTGTATCTTCTGACAATGTCAACAGAATCTCTGGCTCCAAATATTATCGCCAATTTGCCACAGCTCCACCAGCACCCCCGCTAACCCCACCATCACCAAATATCTCTCATACTCCCTTTATCAACCTGATCGATGGGATTCCCAAGGGCGGATTTTTTGCCCTACCACAGCCAAAATGCCAAGTTGGCTATCTCTACCTACGAATCCTAAGCATGGAAGATATCAGGCTCAGTCCCCAATTCCTGTCAACAGTAGAGTCCTTCTACTTTGTTATTCGCAATGGCATCCATACTTTGAGCTGCGATATTGTCCCAATCAAGAATGCCAGGAACGGGAAGATTCTCATTAACCAAGAGTTTAGGATTTCTACCAACCCAAAGGTTTCGATTACCATGTTTTTGAGAGTCATTCACAAGCCCGGGTACCGTGGTGGCATTCCGTCAAAGCCGAGCAAGCTGTTTAGATCCGGTCGGCCTGAAACTCCACTGTCAGCAGAGACATCAGCATCAGGTAGCAACGTGGGTGTTGGTGGTTTGATGTATGGAACTCCCTATGGTCTCCACAATGCTTCATCCTTCCAAAGTGGCACCAGTAGCCAGAGCAGTGGCGAAGCTGGGTGTCTTCCAATTCTTCATAGGCTTCTCCGCAAAAATACTAGAAGCAGTCGCAATAGGAGAAGTGCCAGGCAGCAACAAATGGACAATGGTTCACAGCACGATGAAGAGACAAAGACTCGGTATTCTACTGATATAGTCATGTACCATAGACCAGGGGGCGAGAGGGGATATGCCGAATCATTTCCTCGACAAGATCAAAACCTCGATAGTAACAACAATGGCGGTGCTGGTACTCCCTCTAGGGACGTTGGCAACTATCCTTCAGCTATGATAGTTGTTAATGGCCAGCAGTTCCCTGCAGACCCGACGCCAAGAAACTACTCGTCGGCGATGATGGGGCCCAATGGCGTGCAAAGCAATGGTAGTCTAAACAACTTGATGGCTCCGGGACCTTTGCACCATCCTCAGAATCGCTCTCACCACAATTGGGGCAATAAAAGGGGAAATGGTCGTCATACAAATGCACCGGCTAGCGTCCCAGGAATATCCAAAGAAGAGACATTGGGGTGCGCAGCTGTGAATGTGGAGTCAATGATCGATGAGGTGTATTTGCGAACATTGGTAGATGGCTGGGAAGTCGAAGGAACATGGGACAAAAAGAACAAGGCGCGTCTTCAGCTCCAAATGTTCTTTGTTCCCTCAATCCCTGGCCTTTCGGTTGAAAGCCTGCCTCCAACTCTCAGCGATTGCTCCAATTCGATTGAGATCATCAACTGGCACAATACTACATACTGCACTGGCTTCCTTAGCCAGAGGGGTGGAGACACCAAGTTCTGGCGTCGCCGGTACTTTAAACAGGTTGGATGTCACCTCATTGCTTTCCACGAAGAGTCCCGGCAGCCAAGAATGTTCATGGACCTCAACTATGCCACCAGGGTTATTGATAACTCGCTGAACAATACACCAGGAAAAAGAGTGAAGTCTACCAGGGCAACAAATGCGGCCAGACTTCATGCTGCAGCTACTTCCGAGGCCGCCAGAAACTACAATAGTCAGCATCAGCATCATTTGATGGTGGCTCAGCCACCCCGTCGCAGAAATACGCACAAGCGCAACAACTCTGACTACTCTCCTCGCGATAGCGGATTCCATGCCATTTCTCCCCAACTTCCTCACCCCACTTCTCCAGGCTTAGGACAGCATTACCCAAATCCTGCCCAATTTTCAGAATATGCATCTGATGGCGAAGATGCTTCGGGAGTTGATGTTCAGGCACATCCACATCACTATCGTGGCTATGGGGATAATTCATCGCAAGATTCCAACAACAGCTCAGGTTTGGATTCTGGTGTCTACGACGTCAACAGAGATTCTAAACAAGCAAAAAATAGCAACCACTTCAGTACATCTATCCAGAGCATCAATGTGTCTTTGCACCATGGGTTCAGCATAGAGTTCGGCCAAGCTGGCTGGGTTGAATTCTATGCCGACTCGGATGAAGAGAAACGCACTTGGGTTCGCAACATCAGCCAGACCATTAGCCATTCCAGCAAAATTCCTCACTGGCTGATTAAGATTTTGCACACGGATTTGTCTGAGGCTCTGGATAATTCAATGTCATCGATCTCGGCCATTACTGAGCCTGCTGCTGCTGCTGCTGCTGCTTCTGTTGCGAATTCTAGTTCCAATTCTGGCCAGAGCAGCCAAGATTCATACCACCACCACCACCAACAATACTCAGACCAAAAGCCACAGCCACAGCAGGTTTACCACTATCGCACATGATTTTGGTCATCATAACAAAATAGAAAATTGCGTACCTAGTTTTGACTGGTGTACTCTAAAATATTTACCACACATCTCTTTTATACTTTCTTTGCGCATAAAATTGTACTAGTTTTTTCATTTCAATTTCATCTTTTAATTATAATAACGATTGTTTTGTTTTTCAAATTCAATTGGATAATTTTAGACCTGTGGTTTGAATTCAATGTATTTATTGAGACACACACACAACCTGAGGTTTATTTAATTCGTTCTACAATTTAATGTATTTGCTCGCCAATGCATACCACCAAACCCAGCTTGTGCTGCTGATTAGTTTCCACACGATTGGCCCTGAATATAGATCCTAACCCAGGCTATCATGCCTCAAGGAATCTGGATTACAAGACTGTGGAACCAAGCAGTAGTTTTTCATCGAGTTCTCTGGGACACCAAAGGAGGGGGGATGGGATTTCTTGCTGCTTTTGTAAGTCACTTTCTACAAACTCTTTGTGGTAATCTGACACAATACTTCCGAGTTTATAATGGCATCATGGTTGGATTGAATTCGAAATTACAATCAACACCAAGCCTTTTTTGGGCCCCTTTACTATTTACCCATCGAATCAGTTATAAGAGCGAGGGTTTGTCAATTCCAACTGGGGCAAAATTGACAGTGCCGACACAGATGCAGTAATAAACAAAGCCGTACACTGCATAAGCATGATGGTCTTTTAAAATCGGCATTCCATCATCCTTCCACCTGAATGAAACAGCAACTTTATCGGGTGGAATGTGGCTAAGCAGTAGACTGTAAATGTCACTTTTGATAATTTGACATAAAAGAGGCGTTCATGATGCCGAGCTATGATCATTGTCCTCTCCAGATATTCGGAGTTAATATTCGTACAAGGAGTCGCTGCATTAGCTAGTTCCGCTGATCTGTTCACACCAATTCAAGCCTTTCGTTGGCTCCTATACTTCTTTATTTATTTTGAGCATTCATTGACTATTGCGCTGCACACGATATAAACATTATTTTAACAGCATTTTTGTTGGTACATATAAATTGCAGTATGACCGAAAGATTAAGTAAAAGCAACCCGAGAAAACATGAATACACAATGCTAATCCAAAGGGGCTCTCTTTGAGCATATTGAAGACAGATCATCGCTGATTCTGGAAAGGCATTCAAGTCGCGACTTCAGGAATAAATTGTTTCGGACTAGCTTAGCAATTTGACCACATTTTAACCACATCTCATAATTCAGGGCACTTTCGCTGGGTCGTCCCATACTCGCGATAGATTCGATGCGACCAAAGTCCCTGGGCAGGTCTGGCTTCAACTTCCCCCGGGACGCCTGGCTATTCCAATGCTCAATCGACTGGTCCATCGTCAGCTTCTCAGTCTCAGAAAGGAAACCTCTTACATCAGCTATCTCATCTGACAAGAGTTTGGCCCTGATAGAAAGGTCAAAGTTTTCCTCAAGCAGCCTTCCAGCTCGCTTTGTATCGGCAAATACATCAAAGTAAATATCAATTTTGCCATATTCATCGCATTGTCTCCCACCGCCCTGGCACTTTTGCCCTTCATGGACCATCCTTTTGCTGAGAGAGAAGACTGGGGCAGGGTTGCTACAAATTTCACGTTTATTGTGCACATCAGAAGGCTTCGGTTTGGTACTGCGTGGCGGTGTAGGAAGCAGTATCTTGCGGTGGGCGGGTCCTTGATAAAACCCTGCCAGGACATCACCATTACGGCGAGAGCTCTTCCGACGGTATAGTGGTGTTTGGGCAGTGGTGGTATAGTTTTGCTCGCAAGTGGACTTTTGGGATGAGGATGATGGCGGAGTTAGCATAGCAGCAGGCTTCTTATGTACAGGAGTCTTAGCTAGTCTTGGAGGGGAGATGGGGCTCCCCAGAGCCATATTTAGGGAGTTGGGGGCAGTGGAGTCTTCTGAAGGTTTAGAAATAGTTGTTGGGTTCATTGTAGAGTTAGAGGAGAATAGCGGAGAGTATAGTGTTGATTGTTGAAGGGATAGTTTGGATATTGAGTGTTTAAAAATGAAGTTTGTAGGTAAATCTAGAAGAGAAAGTAGCACCAGTATAAAAGGTTAGAGAAAAAGGCTCGTGGCAATGCTTGAGTATCTTGAGGAAGGCTTCAAGGTATACATCACCAAGCACCCAAAACCAGACATCTGAGACTATGCTTCAAGGTGTGCAATCCCAACTGTATAACTCCTATGGATTTATTTGATAAGAATAAAATAACAGCACCGAGTTTAATTGTTTGTTTACTACCTCCGCATAATACCCGCCTTATCACAAGCAATAGCAGATGGCCTATGACCAAAAATACAGCCCCAATGTATCCTTTAGCAGCGTATGTTTTGTGCGCAATGAGGGCCGCTGCGAGAATATATAGGGCGCTGTGGGCACAAAGCTGATCGCACTAGGCACCATACCTCAGATAATGCCCAAAAAAGCAAACTGGTCACACAGATTATTTTAGTGGGAATTGTTTACTAATTTGGTTATTAAAAATGGGCTTTTAAGAGTGTGGAAATATTCTCTAAATTTGGTGTGAAATCTCAGGGATAGTGCACGCCCCAGTGTTCAAGGCCAACTTGTGGCTGGAATAGGGAGAAGCATCGACGATTGTTGGTCAACCACTGCTCGCTCACTCACCAAATAGCTTTACAATAGCACACAATATGGCCACCAGTGATAGGCATTTTGGTATGGCCGTGCTAAAATTGCTTCATATTACATCCCCCCACCCTTAGACACACGTAAACACCTGCCATGTATTCTTGACATTGAGACCAAAGGATAACTTCAAACATGTATAAATATTCTCTTTGTCCACCTGGTTCCAAACATTTTTGCTAGTCCTTAACATATCTCTCAATTACACTGCTACTACTCTGACATGTTCCAATTTATCTCTATACTCTTTGCATTCCTCATCTTCGCATCCCAAGCCTTTGCTCTTTCTGACACATTCTCCAATGCCTTTGTAAGAACTGCAATCAGCCGCACTATGCACCATTATAAAACCATTTCCTCGCACATCACTTCCACTTATCTCCCACTGGTTCGCAATGCCCTTTTGCAATGCCCTGCAGCAGGTCCTGCGATTCCACACCACTATCTCGCATTCTTTGTGGTGTTTATCTTCATTGTCGTTATTTCCCTCCTCGCAATTGCAGTTGCTCTGAATAATCAGTGCCAGGCCCTTGCTGTATATATCGAGGCCACTACCGAGGCCGTGAATACAAATACATCCAGATTTGACCAGAGACTACGGGAGATCGAGCTTTCTGTCAATGCCATGGACACTGTGGTTGCTGAACCCTCGTTAACTCAATCTGGCTCTTCATCATCATCAGCAACAGTTGCCAATAGCGAATGCAGTGATGTGGACAAGGAAACTGTCTATAACAACGCTTCTACTAATGGTTCATTCACCAGCGAGCTCACCAAGCTTCAAGACAGCCTTGAAAGCCTTTCGGGCATCGTTGCCGATATCGATACCAGGTTTGATTCTTCTGATGATCGATTTGCCTCTCTTGATTCCAAGTTAAAGCAAAGTAAGAGGATTACTGATGAGAAGCTCAGTGCACTTGATCAGCAGCTTCGGGGCTTTGAAGCACAAATGGATATGGTCATGGGCTTTGTCCGCACATTTGTAGAGCCATCAAAGTGAAATGAATTCGTAGTCTATTGTAATTTACCTGTACACACACAACTTGTTTTATTAGTCTTTAGTATTTTTATTTCAGTTACACATTGTTTAGATTAAATATCACTTAAATTATCACAATCGTCAAATAATGTCAGAAACGTATTATTAACATATAACCTATCCTTTGCTGTTACCTAAATATGTTGAACACTTTCAATTATTTTATACAGGATATAAACAAATTCAACTTCATATATTGCTTGTAACTAATTCTCACCACTTATACTTGCCAAAAGCATTGTTACATGTCTTATAGACCATTAAATAGAGATGATGGTGTATGGTCCTGTATCCATGCGACTTAATATTTGAATTGCATTATAAATGTAGGACCACCCCATTCGTGGTTATCTCTTCAGTTCTAATAACACCATTCACAGAGACACCATCGATTGGCAAACTGGTTTGGAATGGTATTCCTAAAGGGACCACCAAATTTGTGGATACGTAACCCAACTTTATATCATTTTGTACTATTTTGCTACTAAAGGGTGCTAAAAAAATGAAATGATGATAACTTTGGGCTCTTATAAAATAATGCACTCATAGTATAGTTCAGGACCAATCATAGATGGTGAACTGGATCTTCTATTATAGTAGAGAGAAATGATGGCCTCTATTTATAATATCAAGTTGGTGGTTAAGATACCCAATGTGTGGTTAAAGCTTTCAAGAGTTTAGACAAATAGGTTCTCGTAAGCTGCATATGAGATGGCTAATGATTAGGCCGAAATGTGGTGAGGACCCACGAATGTCTGCAATATATTTGGGTCCAAAGCGAAATCTTGCCAAATCGTGTCGCCCACATTGGCAGGTGCAATAGTAGTCGTTGTTTTGTGTTTGCTACAACATTATTTTAGCCTGGCCCCAAAATGTATAAAAGCCCGCTATCTACATAGTATAAAAATTATAAGGCAGCATCAGCCCACTTTAATTCATTTCCACCCAAGCTTCCCTCACAGATCAAATTTCGAATTGGTAAAACAGCGACTCACATAAAATAGCCAAATCTAAATGAGTGCCCGATTAATCTATCCAATCTATATTGTCTTTGAAAAATGAATTTTTTACAGCATCAGGTACCAGGGGCCTTTTGGATGGGTCCACATCTCCAATATACCAGCTTTCTCCTGGTTAACAGTCGCTGCCGTATCATTCTATTAATGTTGCGAATAGTAAAACGAGAGTGAAGGAGAGGTGAATAGCACCACCTGAGGATCCAGATATCAAGCCTACATTTCAAAATTGTTCATTATTGAATATCATTTTGTTATAGTCCATAAAACATGCCATTTGCACCATTTTCACTCTACATTCCTGCTAAATAATCTCATTAATGTTAGAGTACATCAATAAAACTTTGTCGCTTTGTCCGTTTTTTAATGAAATTGAGAGGTTTGGAGTTTACACTATCACACAAATTTTGTTACACTAAAGAGAGCAGTCACTTAATAATAGCGAGAATATTGCAAAATCAGAACCCAAATGCAATTCGGCATCTAACAGATCTTGAGAGCTTTTGACCGTCTATTGGTATTATTGTTTTAGCAGAACCTCATTAGCAGCATACCTGATTGAGTTGTTTGAAAGGGAGATGTTCCCCAGGCTGGGAGAGGAGAAAGGCACAGACAAAACAAACACGCATTCTACCTACCTTGCGACTTGCTTTGCTTCAGCAAATCCATGCAGGTAATGGCGGGTTGTATGTTTCTTCCTTTTTTCTTATCTAACCACCACCATCGCTCGGCTTTGTTATTATATTAAAAAGCTGCCACAGAATCCCAATCAGGGAAACTTTTAAATGCCGTTGACCTCCGTTACATACTCACGTTTAATATCCGAAGCTCGAGTCCATGAGGAGCGCAGCCCTGATCTTGGATCCCTGGCCTCCCCTTTTTCAATCATAGAAACGTTTAGGAACTCTCTAGTCCAAATACACAATTTAAACCTCCAGAGCTCCCAGGCGCAGGGAACTCTTTAACCAATAAATCCCTTTTGTTGTTTTACTATAACATTACACATCTTGACTGGTCTCTTGGCTAAAGAAAATGAAAACTTGCTGTTAAAATGTGTGTGTGTTTGTTTGCTTTGGACAAGTGCCATTAAAGGTGCATTTTTCTCTATTTTACCCCACCCAAGTTTTAATGCGACATGATGTGCATGTACAATCGACAAGCTAGTCAGCAACTTATTTGAATGCTTGTTCTTTCCTTATATTTTCTAAAAGAAAACATGCCATCAGGCCAGACTAAAAATAGATTTATGGTAGATACTCCAGCTATGCACACATTGTCATGAAAGGCTTCCCAATATTATGGAGTCGGCGCATCTGCTACTGGACAATAATAATAATAATAATAATAATAATAATAATAATAATAATAATAATAATAATAATAATAATAATAATAATAATA
>JANBPU010000272.1:0-20829 GCA_027575805.1 Mycoemilia scoparia | reverse complement strand
ATGAGACTTCATAATCAAAATACAGCAGGTTTACTATAAAATTGATGTGTTCTCGGCATTCGGAAAATGACTAATTGTTATGAATATCCAAAAATAGACAATATAGACAAAGTCTTTTATACTTATTAAGCCGATTGACAATGTAGCGGTTTAACTCAAATGTTTAATTGTAAAGTAATCAATGTATTTGGTCAAAGTTTGTAATGACTTTGACAAAAGTGAGTCCCTAGGAGCTGCATATGAAATGACTGATAAATGGACCAAAATTGAGGGTCCATTTCTATCTATTTCACACTTGATCCCCTGTGAAATATCGCCATACATTTACTTCAGTCTTGAGATCTGGTTGTGACTGAAGTAAAATAATCATTTGTTATAATGGCAAATCCAAAGCTTTGTATATAAATTGAGTGTTTTAGAAATTTTCTATACAAGGAAATGGGCTCAATTGACTTGAAACCATTTTTTGTTACTTCACTACAAACAGAATCTTACCGTTACAACAGCAATTTTTAGTGGGAAACCCCAAATGGCATGTATTTACCCATAATTATGGTAATTTAGACCCCATGTTCCTGTTATCTCGGATATTTACAACTAAATATGTATTAGCTTGTTATCTCAGCAACTAAGCAGCATTTCTTCTTTTAAAGATAACCTTAATTGAGGACTTTTGTTTTACATTGTATTTCTATCATTATCTTTAGTACTGGCCATAGCTTTTTCCACTTGTTTAGATATATATATATATATACATATATACATTTTTGATGCGAAACATTTTGTCACAACTAAAAGTTCAGAGGTTCTGTTACTACAAAAACAATGGCCTTTATTATAACAAAATGGTCCATCACAGTCCACCAGTGTCTGCGATAATGTTGATCAATCGTGGGTATTCTGATGGATCTGGTTCACAGAAATTTGGTTCAGAAAATAATAAGAAAAAGGATAGATTTGTTGACAGCGATTTGGATCAAAATAATGGTTCAGAGCTGTACAATAGTAAGGATACTCGAGAGCCGGTGGAAGAAGTCCTCAAGAGAATACTTGAGCCCCGGAAGCCTGCGATCCAAGAACCTTCCTCCACAGAACAGAGTAGTAGTGATGCTGGCGATAAAAATAGCGCTAATAGTGGATCGAGCACTTCTGGAGAAACTGACTCAAACAACATTGATAACCAAGACCCTCAACAAACGCCAAAGCAACTCACCAACCAAATACGTAATATATACCAATTGAGTCCTAAACCCCAGCCACCAATAAACCTACGACCGACACTTTGCCAAAAAAGCAAAGAAATAAGCATATCAGACCTAACAAGCAGGATCTTGTCTCAACACCGCCACAACCTTGAACAAAAACTCCAAACCTTCCTCAAGGAATGGCAAGAATTTCAGCATAAAACAAACAGCACCAACTACCTAACCAGAATATCCAAATCCCTAAACTACGTAACTGGGTATGACAACATCCAAGACCTTAAACAAAAAGTCGAAGATGCTAGCCTCAAGTTCCAAGAAGCTCGGAAAGAAGCAGACACTAACAAGCATAATTACGAACAAGCCCTTCTTGACCATGCCACCTGTCAACGTGACATCAACAACATGTTGCAACGGAAAAATGCATGGACAGACCAGGATGTTTTACAATTTACATCTCTGTATAAAGCCGAGCACAAGTATGAGCAACAACAACACCATGCCAAAGAGGCCGTAAGAAGGGCCGAGAAAAATGTTGATAGGATATATGATATGTTGGTCACTACTATAAGAGAAAGATATCATGAGGAGCAGTTGTGGTCCGACAAGATCCGACAGTCTAGTACATATGTGACATGGGCCGTATTGTGTGTAAATGTTGTGGTGCTGATTGCGGTACATTTGTATTTTGAACCCCGGAAGAGACAGAAAATTATTGAAGGGGTTGGGCAATACATCAGTGAGAAGTTCGATCAAGATGGTGATAATGGAAGTACACAGTTATCTGATGGTAGTGGAGGCGAAATAGAGTCGATTAAGAATTCAATTTTTGAAACTGACAAGAAGGTTGATGAAATCAAGAATTCATTGAACCAGGTTTCATCAATTTTAAACAGTTTTATTATTACTAATGATGATGATACTGCTGCTGCTGATATTATTAACCAACAGCAAAAGAAGCAAACTCTTGATCAAACCGAAATGGCTGATCTTGTTCGTGATATGCTCAATGATACACTAAACGAAAACAACGATATTCTCCTAGATCAAGCTCAACAGCCTCAAGAATCTATAGAAGCTACAAATCTTTCTATAACCAAGAAAATATCAAACTCCATTGTCCCACCCTTCATCAAATCGCTATTCAAAAACAGAGATAATGATGAAATGACAGTATTTGTAGCTAATGCGGCTATTGTTGGAGCAATCACTGGATCACTCGTTTCATGGATCCTAAATAATCACTAGAAAGAATTTACATCAATTATCTTTGCTTTTGTTTTATTTGGTTTGATTTAAAAATTAATATGGTGTGGTTTCACTAGTGGTCAAATATATGATAGATAGAAATGAGTCCCAGGAGTTGCATACAAATTGGCCTGTGTTTGAGCCAAAATCCAAGGGCCTATTCTGCTTACCATACATTTGGTCACTAGTGAAATTTGTCCATCTATAGAATAATCAGGCTATCATTTTTAATTGACTGTTCTTGTTTTAGTGAAACTCGCCTTGGAGTATTTGAAATTATAATAGGAATAAAAGTGAGAGATTTTTCACAATAGTTTGGGTTAGGAAATTGTAGGATATTTCCATTTTAGTTGAAATGTCAGTGGGTGCTAGTCAATACACGCAAATTTCTAAAAAACACAAATCTGTGTGCCACTCTACCACTGGTGTAAAGTATGAATAGTAGTCTACATCCAACTAGATGCAATCTATGTCTGGCTATACCCATAGTGACATGTACCTACCTGTCTTTTATAGCTTTGCAAAAAGGTCCCGAAACATAATAACTTGTTTGCCAAGAACTAAGTTCCTATATTTCAATATAAACACTTACTGAAATATTCTTTTCGACTTCACCAACTAGAAATCAGCAAAAGGATAAGCTAGGGAATTTTGCCAATATTGCCAAGAAATTTGGCATACCAACTGACCACCACCACCACCATCATCTCCCTCACACTTGTGTGCATAGGCCTAGTCGCTCACACGCCCAGCCAATAGTTCACAATTAAAAAGGAATCCCAAAATCCAGCGACCCATTTGTTTGCTACTCTTCTCTCCTTCTCTCTATTTTGCTCTTTTGTTTTCACAATTCCAATTTCTATTATTTGTTAGTTTGGCTCAATTGCTACCAAAAACCACACACACATATATATAATACTAATACTATTACTACGACTATATCTCTTTCAAAAGCTATAAACAGCATTCACATTCACATAATTCACAAAAATGAATAGATTTTTTGGTAGTTCTAAGCCAAAGGCACCAAAGCCAACCCTAACTGACGCCATATCCTCTGTAAGTTAAAACACTATTGTTTTCATGGATTGTAGCATTAAAATGTTATAAAATGGGTGATCCAATCTATTAGGCATTGTCCTTTCCAACAGCAAAGGCTGATATATACCATATCATATAACGATGATAATATTGTTTGAATAGACGGATAAACGGACCACAGAAGTCGAAGAAAAGATCAAAAAACTAGACACAGAATTGACAAAATATAAAACCCAAATGAAAGGAATGCGTGAAGGGCCAGGAAAGGTAATAACAAGTTCCACTATCATACTTTACACATAGTCAAAGTTCACAAGGGCTTGGGCAAAATGGGCTGGCCCCCAGGAGTAGTTGCATATAAAATATCTGAGGGCCCATTTCTGCCTACCATAGATTCTTCGATCCCTAGTGATATCTTCCCACATACTACACACACACACACACTTTAAACAAAATCACCAACACAACACCTCTTTATTATACAAATACAAAATTCTAGAACTTGATTAAACAAAGAGCAATGCGGGTCCTCCAACAAAAAAGAATGTACGAGTCCCAAAGAGACCAGCTATACCAACAGTCATTCAACATGGAGTCCGCATCATTCGCCACCGAAAATATCAAAAACACCATGTTGACATTAACAGCAATGCAGGATGCAAATAAAGAAATGAAGCGGCAATACAAGAATATTGATATAGACAAGATTTATGACGTTCAGGACGAAATGGCTGATTTGTTGGAACAGGCCGATGAGGTCCAGGAACTGATGGGTAGAAGTTATAATCTTCCCGATGATGTTGATGAAATGGATTTGGAGGCCGAACTTGAAGCACTGGGTGATGAGCTTGATCTCGAAAATGAACTCGGTAATGATATCGCCGAACTGGAAGGCGGGGCCAATGATGGGAAGTTATCGTACCTGGACGATGACGACGATGCCAAAAATAAAGATAAGGAGCAGCCACTCCCTGAAGTTCCTGCTTCTAATATTAATGGACCTCAACTTGAAATGGCATTTTCTTCCGGTAGTGGTGGTGACCAGCGTCAAGCTAATAAGCCGACCGCCGAACCGGCTTATCGAATCTAGTATAACCTAGCCTAGCCTAGCCTAGTTTCGCCTTTGTCTTTCGTTTTTTTCTGTTCTATTTCGTTGTCTTTTATTAACCTAACCATACATGCATGCTATACTAACTATACTTGGTATTTCTTTTTTCTGTCTGGCATTTCTAGTACCACCAATTTAGATTATTATATCCAACCTTTTATTTTATCTTTCCCTTCTTTTGCACTTGTGTATGTAAACAGAGATATTTTGTAATCATAACATCCACTTTTTACATAATGTAAACTTACTCATTCATTTATTTATTTATTGGCTTTGACTTAACATGGAAATATATACTTTGTTGCCCCTACAGTTCCTAGGGCATTACTTTAAGATATCTATGATACTAATAATATCAATAATAGCCATAAAAGGGGGGGAGGTCATAGCAGTAAGAAAAATATACTATACGCCAGTCGATTCAATCTTCTCGTCGCCTTTTTCTTTGGACACTTTATTATCTTGATTGGCCACAGCAACATCACCAGATGAAGTTGATGTAGTAGTAGGTGGAGGTGGAGGAGGCCTCTTCAAGAAATCAGAAACATATTCGACAAACAATGACTTGACACTCAACATTGCCGATTCGACCAAACACTCTTCATTGATCTCATTCAAAAGTGTCGAAACATCGTTGGTGGTATGAATCATCCTGTGCTGTTCAGTGGGTGGTTGTTCTTGCCATACATCGATTGGCAGCATTTGCGAAAATGTCTTGTAAACCTTTGGGCCAGTAAATGTCTTGTCATCAGTATCATTATTCCTGGGGAGTTCGTATAAAGCAACGTATAGGGAAATGTAAGCTGAACTCATCGCTTCGTTTGAAGCAGTTGGAATAATCTGGAATGGCTCGATAATCAAGTACAATTTTTCGTAATGAGCTTTTTGGAAAATTCCCTGACTATCCTTGACTCGAACTGTATTATTGTTATCTTTATTAGTGGCGGCAGTAGTGTCATTGGTTAGCTTGTCAAAGATTTTTGAACTTTTTTGTACAACTCCATCAAATGTTTTTTCCAACGTAAAAGTGTCGCCTCTCTTTGCAACTTTCTCTTCTCCTCCAGCAATGAGCTCCTGGGTATTAACCAATTTTACTCTGACTTCGCCACCAGGAACATCAAAATATTCAACAACAGAGTTGACCGTCTTTGAAATTACCGGGACCATTCCTTGTTTAGATTCACTGGTTGTTTCAAAATCGCAAACAAACTGGATATCAAACACTGTATATTCAGGGATGGGTGGAGCCAAATGTTCCATTACAGTTCCCAGCGATTTTACAATATTACCGCTCAGTTTGGTTAGCTTTTCGTTATTTTCTTCGCCGATTATTTCCTTGACCTGGCTTTCGATCTTCTTGCGGGTTTCTTGGCTTTGGGTGTTTAGTGTGTCTATTGAGGTTTTTAGTTTGTTGAATGCGGTGTTTGACCAAGATTCAGCGGCGGTTGGTGTTTGCTCAATTATGGAACTGGCTTGGCCCCATAGACTTCCCCACGACCATCCTCCAGCAGAGTTATTATTTGTTTTGGTGTTAGAGGTAGATGGTGAGGTTGCTTCGGGATTAGTTTCCGTGCTGTTATGATTGGATGACATGCTTTTACGCGCAGTTTCGGTTATTTCGTCTAGGAAATCTAAAACTTCCTTTGGATTAGATGATTTCTTTCCATCCTTTGATTGAGACTCTACATTATCGCTGCTGTCAACTTTGTTTGATACCTGTGCATCCTTGGCCGCGGTAGTGGTGGTAGCACTAGTCTCGGCAGCCCCATCAGACTTCTTGTTATTGTCTGAACCAGTGGCAGCAGCATTTGTAGGGTTAGAAGATTGCTTCTTGGAATTATCCTTACTATCATTCAGCTCCAAAGTGTCCAAGAATTGTAAAACATCATCGCGGGCCTTGCTCATTTTTTACGTTAACTCAAATATATAATGTTTTCTCTGCGTATATGCGTATAAAGACTAAGTTAAAAGCCAGTATATATATAAATAACAAAAGGCTGTATACAGAGAGAAAACGGAATTTAGGTCAGTATCGCTGATGATGTATACACTACTACAGGCAAAGAATGCTTGCTATTATTGTTTGTGAATCAAAAATCATGTGATCAGATTTACTGACACAATCAATAACAATAACAATAGCTTTGTGGCTTCCAGCCAGACAAAAGTTAATCCCACTATTGTAAAGCTCACTGGTATGATTGATATATTTGCTACTGACAGACCAGGGTCGTCTGGGACGAGCCTCAACTGTTCTGGGAAGTTGTCTCTGAAAAACTTTTGTTCTGAATGGTTAGGAAGCGTTCAGAATAGGAATAAAGGGCAAAGCACAAGGGTGCATAAATAACAGAATAAAAGGATATCATTCAGAGTGATAATGAACAGATAAGAATGATTCTAAATGGGTAATAACAATATTTAACTATAACTCTTCAAATCCTTTTAACCACAACTTTATTTTTAACTAAATAAAAGTATGATTCTATAAAAGGTAATGAAGATAGCAAAACTCTTCATTAAACTAACTAAACTAATAAAAGACAAGTGAGGATTACAACCCTCAGGTTATAATCCTGGTTGATCTGGAATTACTCTGATCAACTGAAAGTTAGTCAGAGTAATCCTGAATCATTCAGGACAAACTAATTTCATCTAGAATTGTTCAGGGTGGACCATGTGGGCTACAGCCTAACAATATTATAATAATTTTTAACAATAAATCTATATTAATGTTGGTTATACTAACTATATATAGCTCCCTTAGCAAAACCCTACAAAGAAAAGGCAGGACACAGAAAAATCAAAGGTAAATATTTCTAAACCCATTTTGCAAAATTTATTATGTACTTATTATAATATTTAAGTTTATAACACATATATTTATGTCATAGGAATGTTACTGACAGGCCAGGGTGGTTTGGGATGAACATGGCCTGACAGGAAGTTGTAGAAAAGTTTAACAAGAGGATTCAGTACTGTTAAGGATAGTCCTGAATGAAAAGGAATCATTCTGAATCATTATCATTCATTCAAAACGAGGAAGGATGATTCTGAATAGAAGTGAATAGTTCAGAATGAGCAAGAATGGAAATGAACAGGAATGATTCATTTAGAATGGGTAAGGATTAAAAAGTAGTATTATAGAATTGCTTGGGAAAACTTATATAAGAATATAAATAATTAGTACTTTGTTCAAATCCTTTCAACCACAACTTTATTTAAATAAATAATAGTATGATTATATAAAGGTAAAATGAGAGTATTGTTTCTCAAAATTATTATAAAACTGCTAATAAAAGAAAATATTAATGAAAGTAAATGAATTGCCATGATTCAGAATGATTCTGAATCATTCTGATCAGTCAAGAGTCATTCAGAATGATTTTGGGTTATTGTATATGGGTGTGAATGGTTATGGCCCAACAATATCAATTTTTAGCCAAAATTTGGTAATATGGGTAGTTATTTTTGAAGGGTGACCATTTACTAACAGATGTTGATCTCACATTTAGCTGTGATTGCCCCTTTAATTGGTGGCTACCAAAAGTCACTGTGGAAACCATCATCATTAAATAAACAAGTACTTGATAGGTACTTTATTGATAAAATAAATAAAAGAAAACCACACACCAAAACTAAAGTGTATCAAAAATCAAAGCTATATAAAGGCCAAAATAACCCATAATATGATAGTTGCAACAGTTACCCTTCATAAATTATGATCCATATTATTATGAGGTTTCTTGGGGGTCTATACTAAACTTTAGCCAAGAATTGTTAATAGATTTAAAAAGATCATGAAAACTAAAAATTGTTCTTAGTGTTCTGAACATATATCCTGTTGGATCTGATGTTTAGAACCCTTGGAACTCTTGGAATGTTCTTGATTATTTGGAGTATTCTGAATGACTCTATGATCAAGCTGGTAATTAAATCATAGTCTATCACTCATCCTCATATTCAATTTTACCCTCATCCACATATTCAATTTCACCCTCATTCTCATTCTCATCTTCACTCTCACCCTCACTTGATTCTTCTAATTTTGGTATAGGATAATCATTATTAGGGCTGCCTGGGGTACCAATGCTAAATTCTTCTTCTGACATGTTTAAATATTTAAGTAAATTGTTTTAAATCTAAATGAAATAGTATAATAAATTTATAAGTATTCATATTTCCTCATGAAAATGTACCTCCTATTTATGCATTTTATGAAATGCATGTATAAAAAACTTTAATGCTTGAAGCATATATTAAAGGGTAGAATACCTACAACATTTCCAAACTCCTGCTCCTTCCATCTTGGTAAAATAGATTTTTAATGTATTCTTTATAGCTGAATCTTGTGATTTAGATTCTTAAAATTGTTCTTTGATGTCTGCCTATTAATATTATTTCCATAACTCTCTTTTGGCTTGGCTAAAAAAATAAATGCTGCTGTAAACCAATTCATATAAAAATCAAATAGAACATTTTGATTTAATTGGAATAGTAAAAGTGGTATTCTCTAGATGTAGTCTGATGTAGTTGATACGATGCTGTTTCAATCAGTGCAATCAAACCAAGAAATATATAATTACTTTGAAAGCATCTTCCTTTTTTTGATTTGATGAATTGGATATTTTTAGATTAGATGATGCAATTGGGAAATGTTATATTTATGTAGGAAAATAAAACCATGCCGATAATCAAAGTAATCGAAAGTGTTTTTGAGCATGGCTTTATAAAATTGATTTGGTGTTTTACAGAAATAAATGGCGAGAGAGGCTTTTTGTGCCGACTGGTGTGAAATGGAATATTAGTATTGTAATATTACGAAATATGGTCAAAAATCAAAAGACCTTAGGCAGAAATAGATTCCCAGGTGTTAGATATGGATTGACTGATGATTTGGCCAAACCTGATGAGTTCCCTTTCTACTTCCCTGTCGTGTACACTCAGAGAATCCAAGTTAGGCCTCAAGCTCTCGCCCAATAGTGAGATGTTGGTCCTGATGGGCTGCATCTGGCTTTTATTTTACATATAAATATGGCTCTTGTCACCAATGTAGCACTTCCTATTCCTGGAGAGGTAGCATCACCAACATTGCAAAACAAATTAAGAAATAGGACAGATAAACTAACGTATTGATAAATATTAGAATATAAAACCAAATAAGGGTGGGTATCTTTCTATTTCATTTGGCTTTTAGCTAAACTCCGTAATTCCAAATATTTGATTACTAGCGAAACCTTGCTGTGCGCTTAAATTCATAAGCTTTAAATTGTTATTTTATATGAGCAATAATTTTTGAAGAGTGATTGTTTACTAGTAAAACCGGATACCCATTTGACTGATTACTCCTATAACCATTGGTCACCAAAATTTACCCTTCAAAAATTATTGCCCATACTGTTTATATTTTATTATTGCTTTATAGATAATAATAACATGAATATTGAACATTCAACTATGGCTGATAAAGGAATGTAACAAAAATTGATATTGTTAAACCATAAAACAGAGCACATGTATTGAGATAGAAGACATGAATTTCATGAAAAAAGAAAACAAACATGAGAAAGAGAAGATTTACATACAATAGAGAAAATAATAAAACTGAACTATACATACGGTGTGTTTTTGTCTATGAAAATGAATGCGATGTATGAATGAGTGGTTTAGAGAGGAACATTAAATATTAATACTATGTGCTTAACTAAAGAATACTATAAGGTGATGGGTTGGACTGGAACAAGTCTTGTTGGAGAGTATTGAATATTTCTATGGCGGCCATCATTATTTTGTTGCTGTCTCAATCGAGAAAATGATGGCTCGGAGTTGTATTGGTTATGGTGCCATGCATTATCGCTATTACGATACCCGTTATTGTCGATACTCAGGGTTTCATTAGAACAGTTGAATACACTGTATCTCCTGGATTGCCGCCTAAATCCTGTTGTTCTCATCTCGCCTTTTCGCAGAGGTTGAGGTGGCGTTTTTGTACCCTCTGCATCTGAATCCATGTCGAAAAAGAACGTCTCTACGCATTCCTTGTGTTCCTTAAGTCCCATACCACCACCACCACCACCACCACAGAAACTGTTATCACAGCCATCGTGCTTATTATGGCGACTGGAGGATTTCTTGTGTTTTTTGGGCATTGTAAACACGCCTTTAAGAAATCCTACAAATATGTTGGGACTTTTGGATCTGCGTAGTCCAGGTAAGGATGACATTGAACGCACTCCAATCTTGCGCTTATCTGAACCACCGTTATTGTTGAAGTAGCCATCGTCTTCTTCAAATATGGTGGCTGTTTGCCGGTTAGGAAAACCACCAGCTGCCATAGTGGGAGAGACTAGGGTTGATCCTTCTGAGGATGCTTGACTGGTGGAAGATGAAGACCGGGAGCTTCCACTATTGCTTCTTATTGGGGTTATGGTGGTGTGCCTTGTTAATCCTGTTGTTGCTGGCCCGATGCTTAGCCCAGAAGGATGATCTTGGGAATGAACCCGGCGACGATGCCATTGAAGTTGGTTGATGGTGCTAAATCTAAACCCGCATGCGCCACAGTAAAAATTAGGCTTAGTGGTTGCTGACAAAGATGATGGCTCCATTTTGGCACAATGTATATAACTGCGTCTGTGTATATGGATGATGGCAATGACAAGTGGTTTGAAAGGGTCGTGGTAATAGTGTGGCTGAATAGAACTAGTCAAGAGTCTGGAGTTTATATATACACAAATGGATAGATGAGCAAACAAGCGCCTGGGGCAAAGTGAGAGAGCAATAAAGGAAATTTGAATTATGTGAATGAAATAATAAAGTGACGTGACCTTGGAAAATGTGTAATGACCAGCAGCGGGCTCTTGGTGTGATTTTATATCCCTTGGCCTTGTGGTATGTGTTATGAGCTGTCCTTGTGAGCAAAGTAGACTGAATGGCTTGTGACTTGCCTCAGTTCTCTGTTGGAGGAGCAGTAGTTCTTGCAGCAGTATTATAATAGCAGTGTGTTTTATTTCTCTCTCGCAGGCTATCTGCCCATCTTTGGGGATTGTTGTTGTGATGTTCTACATATTAATTTCTTGGCTGTGGAACTTTCTAATCCCTCAGCCACAAACAATAATGATTCTCTCTCCTCATTTGAGCAGAGTTTGCAAAAGAAGAGGAGAGAGAGAGAGAGAGAGACCCTTCATTAATAACCGACAATGCCACACACGCACTCATTCACTCATATAAATTGAAAATCACTGTTGAAGAAATCTATCACTCCCTGTGTCTCGTCTAATGTTGTTATTTATAGAGATTCGCCTGCGCAAAACAAGGGTTCCTTTCCTAAAATGGAATGCAATGGATATCTTTTTCAATTTTGAATCTAAGCAATACAAGATTTCACATCTAAATAGATATGCCTGAGAGTCCTGCAATTCTAGCCTATAGCTTTGCTTTCGCATTTCTGTCTCTGGAATTTAGTATTATGTATGTATAGGTGCATGTCTGTACATGCTCGCTCAAAAAACATGCATACACCTTCTATACTTGAACACGTGGGTACATAAAACAAGTATTTGTCCAAAGGAATGCTCTGCCACTCTTTTTGTATTTCTTACTCTGAATTCTCATGATCGCGTTTACTTGATGAAAAGGTAAAAGAAGAGACGAATGGAATAGCTACTGCCACTGATGGATTTCAGGACAGAATGTACGGCTTATTAGAACTCCTTGTGGTGTCAGTGACCTCATCTGTGTGGAAAGGTCCAAGTGATCCTCCTTGTTGAACATAAGAATTTCCATCATCATCATCATCATCATCATCATATGAACCAATGTATTCATGGAAATCTTGTCCATAGCATTTTTCATTTTTTGTTGTGTGTAGTTGTTGTAAGCTGAGTCAGCATTAGTCCATTATTATTACTTTGCAAATCTCGATCTCCTCATCGTCATCATCATCATTACTGGTCATTCCTAAAACTACAGCATCAAGTCGATCTTCTAGCTGAAGTAGTAAATTTTCAAGGGTGATTTAATCAATTGCTGTGATCAAATCATTATTCTTATTATCTCTGTCTGATGGCATACACCAAAATAAGTAGGAGGTTCCAATGCCCCCTTGCTGTTTAATGATAAAGGTCGTATCGGTTCTTAAATTTACTTTTCTCTATCCTCATTTTCCTTGATTCATAACGCCTTTGTGGAAAAGCAATAGACTTTGTACATTTTAACATAAATTACTATAATTGCAATGGCTCTCTTTGATTGGGTTAGCTCCGTTTCTTTTTTCCAGACTGCTTATGCCGATGAGCAGACTCCCAACGAAGAGAAATCTGTCGAGCAGGGTGAAGAGACTGTCGAGGTCACTGAAATTGAGGAGGCTGTAAAAGAAGAGCCCCAAGCTGCTGGTGCTGCCGAAGAGGAGGATGAAGAAGAAGCTGAAGAGGAGGAAGAGGAGGAGGAGGAGGAGGATGACGAGCCAGAAGATGCTTCTCCTGCCATCCGTGAACGTGAGTAGTACATATATATATATCTAAACGACGTTTTCGGAATTTCAATTTAAACTCGATTCAAAGTAATTGAGGCAATTCGAGACAAATCCAACATGCATTTCTAATAACTAAATATTACTTTGCTGATAATAGGTTGTGGCGAAACATTTGCTTGTGCACCACTTAGACATCACTACGAGACCTGTGCTAAGCGCGTTGAAGAGGGGTCGTCTGAAGTTTGTGCTGAAGAGTTCCTTCACTTCTTACATTGCGTAGATCAATGCGTAAGTACACAGTTACTATAAATATCAACTAGCATTATTCAGACTTTTATTAGGTAGCATGATCGGTATCTAACTATGAAATGCTCCATTTTCGATTGATCCAAATGTAGGCTGCGCCAAAGATCTTTGCAGAGCTCAAGTAAATTTAGATTTCGGGTTACTATATGCGATGAGATAATGTTTCAAAGCCTCAGTAGTGCTGCCAATACTGTTATCTCTAACTTATAGCCTAGTGTCGCATATATTTCTACATATATTTATATTTTAATACATATCCTCTCTCATCTCATTCGAAATTTATAGTATATTTTTTTGCGTTAGAAGTTCCGCTCTTTTATTTACACATATATTTGATTTTTTAACTTTGGAGGTGGCTGTTAAAGCTGGTATCCAACTAATGGTTTCTCCAAATATCATCGGTTTTTCTAGAATTTCTTCCCACTGTCTAGCTAGCATGGTCTTGGCAATTGAGCTGCGATATCAACCACCTTGGCCCTCCACAAACACACAAACCTCTTTATCCATGCGTATGTATGTGTCACTTCATAAACTCGCAATAGTAGCTGCCCTAAGTTTCTTTGATAAATGTCTATAACTTTGGGCGCCATAGCACTCAGCCGGTGTGTCCTGGGCCTAAGAAAAGAGGGGATATTCAGATACTGTCACAAGGTGAAGTGATCGGAAAAACATGTATGCACTCCTAAGAACATAAGATGACGTCTCTCATCGACTTTTATACATGTGTATGTGTGCCTCGGTTCCCACACTACATATAAGGATTTGCCTTCTCTTTTCTCTAGTCTTTCGGTTTGTCCCTTGACTGCCATACCTCTTCTTTTTTGTTTTTGCTTTATATATTTTCCTTTTATTAGTCTTTAATGTCTCAACCTCCTCAAAACCAGCAGCAACAGCAGCCTTATCACCATCAACTTGCTGGTATAAGTAGCCCACAACACAACCACTCTGCTCCACTGGGAACTACTGCTACTGTTGGGAAGGATCCTAATAAGGCACTTGTTGACGATGCTTCGTCAGTCAGCAGCGTTGCTAGTGGGTTCGAGGATCGTGCTGCTGACGAGCACAGCATAGGTAATGTTCAGGAACAGCAACAGCGCCCTTTATCTACGACCAACTACCAGCAGGCATCAGCAGCAGCACTAGGGCAAGGCACTGTTGGAGGTGTTTCCCAAAAACAGGCTGCAGTAGTAGGTGGTGGTGGTGCTGCTGGTGGTATTCCAGGTGCATACCCCCAGCAGTCTTCCGCTGCTGTTTCTACTGTCACCTCTACAGTGGGTGGTACACCAGGGCCTAATAATCCTAATCCTTATTCTGATGTAAGCAACAGTGCTTATACACAGCCACAACAGCAACAGCAACAGCAACAACCACCGCCTCCAAGCTATTACCAACAGCAATCTCCACCAACATACTCTACACAACCTCAACAGCCACCACCACCTAATAACCCAACCGTAGTTAACAGCCAAGCCTATACGAATACCAGCAATGCACAACCTACATCTTTGGGATATGGAGCTTCGTCGACTGCGGGGCAACAGTATGCTTCTTCTGCTGCTGCTGCTGCTGCTGGGGGTAGCGGGTATGGTGTTCATGACCTGACAAACAACATGGCATCAATGACCGTGAGTAGTGGTCAGCAGGTACCACCATACGGAGCACCTTCCTCAAATATACTTCCAATTCAAAGTCAACCGCCTCAGCAACAGCAATATGGAACTACGGGATTCGCCGCTGGTTATGGTCCAGCACAACCACCACCACATGCAAAACCACCAGCAACCCATCCAGGTAACTACTATGGCCCTAGTAGTGGCCCCACAGACCCCAATTTAGGATACGGCGGCATGTATAATGATCAGGCCCACATACAACAACAACCGCCACAAATATTTCCAGCAGTCATTGGTCCCGCATTGCAATTCACAGGGACAGACACTGCTACAGCTACATGGAGCGGTAGTGTCCTGGTATTAATTAATGATACACCGATCAAAAGTCCGCCTCTGCCCCAAAATATACCTGGCTATCCACCACAGCCACCGCCACCGGGGGCAGGAGGGAATAAAAACCACAACTTTGGACCTGGCTATGGTAGTGCGCCAAATCCTATAATGGGGCAAGGCCCTCCTGCTTCTTATGGTGGAGGTGGAGGTCAAAATATCAGCACAGATTTTGAGACAATAGCCAATACACAGTACAATTCAATGTTTTCGTTCAACAATTACGGATATAGTCAGCCACCATTGTCAGCATCCGCTGGGCCGCCGGCATTATCGCCAGGGACAGATACGACCAGTCAAACTCCTGGTGTTAACTTAAAACCGCCAATTGTTCAAATCTGGGATGATGGTGTGCATGGACCAGGCGAGGGAAAGCCCAAAGAGTACTTTGCCAACAAACTATACACTGACGTATACAGCGGATACACATTCTGGAGAACTGATATAAAAGTACACCTGGAAATCGATAAGGAAAAAAAGATCTGGTATAAGGTCATTTGGAATGGAACTTCTCCAAACAAATACTCAAATGAAAATGACGATAATGTGCCCACCCATGAGTTCTATGTACCTTCGCAGAGCGGAACATGGAGATTCTGTGCCTTTGGTAATACTGAGATTATGGATCCGGCTGAGATTATACGTAGTGGATCCATTCCTCATAGCAGATCACCATTGTGGACTGACTTGAGCATTAAGCATGCACAGAGACCATTCCACCTGATGATTGGTACTGGTGGTCAGATTAGTGGCGAAGGCGTGTGGGATGAATGCAGAGATGTTCTTAGACCTTTCTTCCATTGCTTACATTCCACTCAGCCCGGACTTAATATCAGCAGAGTTCAGTGGACTCATGATATGGACCGTGCAGTTGAACAGTATTACTTTAATAGGTATATCAAGGTTTGGTTTCCATCCTTGTATATGAGAAGAGATGGTGTTATTGGTATGAGTGACATGTTGAGTCAGATTCCTTATTCGTTTGTAATTGACGACTTTGATATATTTTCGAATTGGGGTTCCCTTCCGGACGAAATTCATCGTTCTCCAGTGGTTGCTAACATTGGAAGGATTGCAATTAAATACTGGTGTCTTTTCCAGGTACATACACATTCTGACATTGCCTTCAGACATGGATTTATAGGAAGAGGGTATCATTGGTTACGCCAGCTTAGTCCATTCACCGCAATTCTTGGCTTGGACACTCGTACCGAAAGGACCATGAGAGATATTTTGAGCATTGAAAGTCATAATATGCTGATGAATTACCTAGAAACTCACCTAAACCCAAACACTCGTCAGCTACTCATTGTAGTTCCAAATCCCGTCATTTTCCCGCATACCCAAACCGTAGAAAACATTATCAATGGGGCAGATTCATTCGGAATGCTATCAATTGCAAACATGATGGTTGATAAATTTGCTAGTGGACCAAGTGATTCCAAGCGCAAAAAAGCATTGAGAGCCGAAAACAGATTTGGCAAGCGAGATTTTGCACTAAAACTTAGTGATCAATGGACATCGACTGCTCATTCAAATGAACGTGACAGATTTATTCTTCGACTACAAGATCTTTCAAGAAGACGTGTTGTTCGAATCTCGTTCCTTTCTGGCCATGTAAACTTTGCCGGTTGTGGTTGTATGCAATCATTTGCAACTACGGGAATAGACCAGAACAGCGTTGATTGGAGACTAATGCTGCAAGTGTTTGTATCTGGAATTGTTGATACGCCCGTTGATAGTACCACTTTGTATGCCTATTATCGTTCTGCTTCAAGAAGGAACTTTGATCAAACTACTTCAGAAAAATTCTATAAAACATTCATTTCTGACGTGCATTTGAACAATACCCAACAGAGCAATAAGAAATTCATTGCTCGTCGTTCATATGTTATCTTTGAAGAGGTTACCGCAGCCAAGATGTTTGAATTGGATATTGAACACAACCCATCCTTTAAAGGCCTTGTTGGGTACCTGTACTACGAGACACCTGGTCCTATTCCTATAGGTAGAGTCAAAATTGACATTCCTCCTCATCTTTCACTTCAGGATCACGATCGTTTGATGGAGTCTGTCAATTATGCAAGAACCCAATTGGCAAGCATACACGGAACTCAACCACCACCACCTCATCCACAACAACTACATCAACAGCAGCCAGTATACCAAGGCCAAAATCCATACGGTGGAAGTTATCCACACAATCTTCCTGGACCATACAATTACAACAACAATCCTAGCATGGGTGGAAGACCAGGAGCAAGGGAAGTTTCTGATATTAGTACCTCGTCTTCTACGCCTATACAGAACCCCTTAGGCTACTTTTATCCTCGCAACCAGCAATATCAGGGTAGTCCGACTGGAAGTCTTACTCCACCACCAAACTATTCAAATACGTTGCCTCCACCATATTCACCACCCCACGAAAATAAATAAATGAGCATTTATGTGCGCTCAATCTTTTATTATCATTACACTTGAATTATTTTTATTAACCTTAGTGGTTTTCAGTACTACAACAATTATTTACTATTATCAATAACATCATTGTTTTATGTTTACAATTTGGTCAAATTTCACTAGAAATTAAATTCTGGATTATGGTAGGCAGAAATGGGTTCTTGGACTTTGACCTAGTCACAAGCCATTTCATATGCAACTCCTGGAAACCTATTTTTGTCTAAAGATTTGTCAACTTTGACCAAATCCACATTACAGTTGCCCGAGTGCATATGATGCTTAATTGAAATCAAATGTAGACTGCATTTGAAAGATTTTTTATTGTAATAACAGATGTGGGCGATGAAAATAGATCCAATGTGATATACAATCTTTCGAATGTGATTTGCATTTCGTCATACTTTAATATTAAAAAAAGCAAATTATATAGTCATGATATTCAAACCCTTGGGTATGCAGGTATCATGTTTATATAGTATACGAGCAATAAAAGTTCGCTTGTTTCATTGTATATCTATGAAAATGTGGAGCAGAAATTTTGCTGCTCCTTTGAGAAACGGGAAAAAAAGATAGCTGGTTATAAATTATTTATGCTGAATTATCAACGAGCACTGAGTCCTATGTTGGAGTCACAGTTCGCAGTGTCAGGTTGATGGTATAAATATCCCAGCATCTTTAGCACATTTTTCATAAACTACAACACAAACCATTTTGCATACAGATAGCCATCACCCTACAAACATCACAGTTTCCATTTGCAATGCTTCGGGTCCAAGAAACTCCTTCCAGCACATTTTTACTAACGCCATTTTGAGCAGCGCTGCTGCTATCCCTCTACTTGGCTCCGATACCAGTGGTCTTTCAGGGCCAGTAAACGTTGAATCGAGTAACAAGGTTCATCAAAGGCATGATGGATCAGATGTCTGTGAAGCATGCGAGAAGGGGCTTGAAAGATGCAAAAGATGTTGAAGGCCATGTAAGAGATTTGAAGCAGGATGTTAAGAATGAGCAAGCAGACAAAATAAACAAAGCATTAAACAGCCAAACGGTTGGTGAGAAAGTAATGAATAGTGGCATTCCGGCTAAAGAGTAAACCTAATTCGTTTGAAATAGTGGACAAGAGTTGGGCAGTTTGAATATTCCATTATATATTTGATATATAAAAACAAGCATTGAATGATATTGAAATAAGTATATTTACTATTGTCTCACGACTTGGACTTTAGGGGTTTCATTATATTTGCATTTGATCACGATCGCATTTGTTTTTCAACAATTTTATGACCACAACAAGATGAAATTTTATTGGTGATCAAGCGTGAGATAGACAGAAATGTCTCTTCAGATTTTGACTATACTAATAGTATCATAGTGGATATTTGACAGTTAAAGATTTTAACATTGAAATCATAACCAAATAGTCACTGGCTGCGTATAGCTTTCCTACTTATTAGTTTTATCACATATAAGAGGAATTCCAAGACTGGCTTCATCCATCATCATTAGAAAAGCCAAAAATCTGATTGACCTTTTAAACTCTTTGATATCACTTTTACATTCTAGAACTATTTTCCCAACATAAATCTGTTGAATTACTTTATCCTTTGTGAATCCGTAGAAGTATAGCCTAGTTTCTTTAACAAGCCCCGTCAAAACGTAGTTTCTTTTCTGATATTGCCACATATTCAAGACATCATTGACTATCTCACCATACTCGACTGAGGTGGGTTTCCTTAAATCATCTCTAAGCTGAATATTCAACAGTACTTTTGAAAAAGGAATTTTTTCACAACAATTCAGATGCATTGACGCATTGACAACCTTTTTTGATTTTTGGTTAGTAAAATGACTCCCAACGATAAATTTATTCATTCGATTTATATTCTTATTTCTTTTGATGGCATCTTCAATTGTATCCACCATAGTTTTGAATCGATATCCAACTAGATCTTCAGATTTTGTGCTCTCTTGATACTCATCTACCTGGCCACACCTTTTTTTGATGGTTCTAAGGACGTCCTTGGAAACATCGCTTATAATCGGGTTAATGGTATTGAAATGCTTGCTAAGCCCCACATTCTTTAGGAATTCTTCTGGAGACTTAGTTTTAGTCGGATTATTCACACTCGCAAATTTTCTCAACTTTTTAATTAGTTTTGAAGTTTCAATGTAATTGCATTCATCCACGGGCTTATTTTCTTCTATAAAATATATAAGTCCTTATTTAGAGTAAATTCCACAATCATTTTAGCAATTTTATAGTCATAATTTTATAAAAAGATATCGTTTCAACAAACCATTCTTCTCCACATTTGGAAACTTCAATGAAGCATTTTCTCCCTTTTCATCAACAATCTAGTATAGACCATTAAAAGAGCATCGTGGTATTTGTAAGAGTATTAATACTCATGGTGTAATTTATCACAAGCGTTCTTTTGGTTAGGCCAAACAATAATAGTATACTTACATCTTTAGCTATACCAGTAATAGCACCGTCAATATATATCTCCATCTCCTTTATTTTTTTCTTGGGCAGTCCTAAACAACCGTCCACTAATAAAAATATCAGACCACGTATTTTTGGTAAATCATGAAGTATTCCTTTCACTTTGCCATCAATTCCTTTACTATCATATAGTGACAAAGCTTTCTTAAACAGAGATTCGCAAGTAAAATCAGGCAATTTGCTTATTGCTCTAAGCTTCTTTAGCATCTTGTCGCTGAACATTTCACTACCTAAACTAACAAAGAATGTATTTGTATTTACATATCTTTGATAATGTACTACTATATTTTGATGTTTTGTTGTAAAATATCAAAGTGTACCTTTGTTGAATAATGGTATATTGATGTTTAAAGAAAAATAGGAAAAGCAGAATATAGAAAAAGTAGACGAGATATTACCAACTTTATTTATAATATGGGTGATTATTTTTGAAGGGTGACCATTTACTAGTAAAATGTGATCAGTCACCCTGTGTGATCAAAATTAGT
>JANBPU010000271.1:0-20861 GCA_027575805.1 Mycoemilia scoparia | reverse complement strand
GCTGTGCCATATTGGGATTCGGGGTAGATCACCCATGTCTCCCCTATGGTGGACCCCTGGGGGCATAACATCCAACATTTTAGCCCTTCAAAAATAATATTCCGTATGTATATATATATATATATATAATTAAAACCTAAGCCTACTCTTATCTTTGTAGTGTTTCTGGGGGGTTTAAACGATATCAGCAGCAATGTTTTCTCTGGATCAATAACAAATAGTTTGAAACTACTAACCTGAACTTAAGCTTGGACTTATCTCATTATTGCTACCAACCATATAAACACAAACATCAATTATGAAGTACATGTTTATTGGGATACATACTTCATTGTCACAGTATATTTAAATTATAAAAACAAGCCAATATACAAACATCTGGTTTAGTTGTAGTCTAAGCCAACAAGTATTTTGCCATTATCTAGTTTATTAAACATGTTTATTGTGTATGTGTGGCTTTTAAAGCTAGAATAGCAACCACTATTACCACTACGATACCAACAATATAGCCGAACAGGTTCAAAGAAGCTATATATATATATATATATAGAGAGCAGAGTTGCAATACCACATACACATACAATAAAAGATATATAATTAACTTAGATTGTTCATTTTAGACTCCTAAGTTTGGAAGGTCCTTTACATTGGCATCCAATTATCTATGCGTCTATGTGGCTAACTGTTGTGATGGTAATAATATTTAATTGCTGTTCTTTATTAATACAAAGCAAATTAGTGACTATTTCATATATGCATCAAACCCAATACACAATACTAGTGCTATAATCACTAATAATAATAATAATAATAATAATATTAGTTTTAGTATACTTAGCATTCTATCATATTCCCAACTACGCAAGATTTTTCGGACATTATTTTCGGATTTTTAAAGTTGGCATATATCCGAAATAATGTGTGCCCTCAAGACATTCGCATGCATACATATATTTATAAATGCTTTTATGTATATGGGCCATTATTTTTGAGGGGCCAATTTTTACTTGTAGGCCAGCTTCATCATGCATATTGGTCAACCCATGCCAACATTTATAAATGCACTAGTATGCAGACTATGCTTTTATCCCTTCAAGAATAATCTCATATATATATATATTTAAAAGAGATTCAATGTGGCTTTTTTCATATTTCCTTTAAAAGCAGCTACTACTACTGATAACTATATTAATAGTCATTGCCAGCTACTCAAAATGTAGTTGTATGTTTAACCAAGAAGGAGAGAACAATGATGGTATGTATGGTACGAGATTACAGACGCCTAAATTACATAATGGTCACAATGCTTCGGGTGGATCGAGCACATACATGTATGCTATTTTCTTTTATCTTGCCGCCAAGTCATATCATTATAGAAACCAAATATATACATATGAAAAGTATATCCACACATTTCAAAAAATCAATATTAGACAAATGTGTGGATAGATCAGTCGCTTTATTGTAGTTGCAGAACCCTATTGTTGTGACTTTTAGCTCTGCCTCTGTCTATCTATTTAACTATGTTTGTGCTAAAGGGCTCATTGTCGTCACAAGACACCAAAAAGAAAGTATAGTCAAAAGCAAAGAAAAATATCGGGGGCTTGATTGGTGACAGCATCTCATTTACAATAGCTGACAAATTCAAAATAAACAGACTCAAAAGCGTGTGTGTGTGTGTGTGTGTGTGTGTTCAACTGCTTTTAACAAAAAAAGGCTGCATTATCTTCATCTATATTTTTTGGGGAGGAAAAAGTAATGAAGAGAAAAAACTAGAATTGTTGTATTTTAAGTATGGCATAGGCTTTCTACTCATCCTCCTCCTCCTTCTCCTCCCCCCAAAACATAATACATAAAATTGCATCTTTCTTTATTACATATACATAGTCATTGTTACCCAAAAGTTCAATATTACATTTATAATGAGAGCCAAGAAATAACACCCATTTTCGCATTCTTGGATCACAAATATATGCAACATTGAGTATCACCCAAACCTGTTTCTCTGGTGCAAATAAATTAGAGAAGCCGATCAAAGAAGAAATTATATTGCTTAGTCAAGTTAGTTCCTTTTTTCTCTAATAAGCAAAGGGCCTGTTACACAAAGTACAGTGAAGAAAATTACTCGATCCTTAAAATTGCTTGTCTCTCACTGACTCTGATATTTTTGTGTGTTGACTAATGCTGATATAATACTGTGTGTAGCAGCAGCAGCAGCAGCAGCAGCAGCAGAAGAAGAAGAAGCATCAGCTTTCTGGCAATACTCACACTCAGTGCCAAGCCATGTCTCAAAAATAACAACAGATTCTTGTAGTCAATTATCAGTGGTAGTATATTAACGCCTGCTTATTTTAATAATGGTTAGGGTAACATCCACTAAACACATTGTGCCTTTTACAATGCTGGGCCAGAATGTGGTGTGTTATTGACTGACAGTGTTTTTTACCCCATTGAGGTCTTGGGTTTTTGAGAAATGGAATCAAAAATTAGTATGCATTCATACATAAAAGGAGAGGCAGAGTGATGTAGTTTTAGGTTCAGCGAGTTCAGGTCAATCGGGAGTTGGATATTTAGACATGCAACCTATGTAATTTGACAATCTTTGAGGCTGTAGTGCTTATGAGATGAGGCCAATTGCCAGTTTATAGTGTCAATGTAAGTCAAATGTGTAGCATTCAAATAGAATGGGATTTTGGAATTAAACCTTGTACTGTTGTCAGATACTAATATGTATAGTGTGCTTTATAAGTAGCAATCATATATATGTATATATCTTTATATATATGTGTGATGTTCTGAATGCAATTGAGGACAAGGCATTCAAAATATACTCTGCACTATTATGTCAAGCCCAGCCGAGTCATAGATCCAACATATGAGTTGTTATTTTTGAAGGGCCAGGTTTTACCAGTAGGCCAGTAGTTTCAACTTGCATGCTTACTGGTCAGCCCACGCTATCATTGATAATATTGATTTAACCCTTCAAAAATAGCCTACCCATATACAGCCAAGCGTAGAAAAGAATACTGGATGTCAGTATTATAAAACATGGTTTCAACATGGACACTTTGTTTAAAAACGTCAATAGAAGAGATGGCGGGAGAAGAAGTAGTAGTAGTAGAAATATATGGATGGACATTAGACAAGTGTAGTAGACGCAGTAATACGAAAAAAGAGATAAAAAGAGAGATAAAAAGGTTAGATTGAGTACGTGTGCGATGGAAAAAATAGTAATGGCTGAATACCACAATTGAATCGTAATGCCTTTTGAAAGTAAAGAACGAGAATGATTTGTTCGTCCATTGGACTTCTCTATTGAATAGTTGGATATATTGTTTAGAAGAGATTCGCACCTTTACTGATGTTTTGAAATACACACAAGCGTAATAAATATGTAACTATGTGCGTGAAGATGTCAAAAGAAAAGCCAGCTCGTTGGAATTCCAACTATAATAAGCCAGCGTAATATAGAGTAGAGCGAATGCTGCTGATGCTCTTGAGCAATAAAATAGCGTAAAAAACAACAATCATAGAAACAGAGATATAAGCGGCCAGAAACGATATTGTATTGGATTTGTATTGTGGCATTGGCGGATATTCAAAGAGAGAAATAAATACATAGATACGCAGCACAGCAAGAATAGAGAGTTGTCATGGTTATTGTCGCACGATTTCCTTTTGTAAATTTGAGATTGAGGCATCAATGGGTCTGCCACCACATCAGCCACCACTGGTACCTAAAGCGTACAATCAAGATATACGCAGGTCAATGGGCGGAATAGTATAGTTTATCGCTGCTTTACTATGGCCACCCACATGCTTGCACTGGTTCATATATGTGTACGTGAGCATGCTGGAGGCTTGTATTGCTTAACCCTATCTCTCGTCATGCTACCACACAGAAGTCTTTTTGCTATTCTTTGCAACAGTATTTAAACCCCGATGCTCCGCTCCCCATTTCCTCCGTCACCTCACCACCACCACACCATCACCAGATTTCTCAACGTCTTTTCTTTCTTTTGCCAGCTATTCTACTGCAATCGGCGGGGTGTATATTCGGCCTTCTTTGACTCTCCTCCTCTACTGTATATATAATATCTACCACACAGTCTGCTGGATTCCACATTTCTCTCTCCCTCGCTCCCTATTAGCCCTATAAATCTTTTGTCCAGGCGCATGCCGATTGTCCAAAGCTAACCTCAACGACGATGATGATGAACCTTGTCAGCAACAAATCCAATGGCAACCACGCTCAGGCCTCCAATGGTGCCTGTTGCCATGAGCACGGCGATGCCCAAGACCACCTGTATGCCAACCTCGATGCCCAGTACTTGTGCGAAGAAAGTGTCGAGCATTCCAGGCAGTCCAAGAACTATAATCCCTATACATACTGCTGTGGCGCTTGTGATGAGAGTTTCGGTAGCCCTGAGGAGTTGGAACAACACATTCGAATTTGCCCATCACGTAACAACTAAAAAGTTTAAAAATGAGGCTTAGCTCTTTTGTAAATCTCTCCCAGTAGCTTCTCCCTCCCGCATTTTTCTCCTGGCTAAAACATTAAACACATTTGCTCTTCAGTGGTTTTTGTTGTTATCCTTGTACACACACACATACACACACACACACATCTATCTCACATTCACAAGCATTTACTACATTCATTTTCTCTGTCTTACTTGCCATTAGCTTGCTTTTTTCTTTTATACATATATTTGTGCGCCAACTGCTCTTCGGGATTCATCCTTTTCTCCTCTACCTTCAAGTATTTAATTGTTTGGTTATCACCGTCATTTTAAGCTAGCCAATAAATAAACATTAGTGGCATCTGCCAGTCATCTATATTAATGTTACTACCCAATTCCTCCTGATAGTTATTATTAGTGCTGGATGTTACTACCATTGCAAATCATTGTTCATAGTACCGATGAGAGTATACTCATACTGTTGTTATAATAGTCTTTAAAATTGGCGCCAAAAATAATTTATGCCAACGACTTTTCTTGGGGTTAGCATGCATTTAATTAAAACTTGCTTGTGTTATATTTCTGTGTAATCTTGATCGGCTCATTAATGCAAATGGGGTAACAGCAATATGGTCTGGCGATCGGGCCCACTGCTCTGTGTAATCCAAGACTAAACTAGAAACCAACTCATACGACCATCATCGCCGACAAAATATTTTGATCTCTCTTTTTCCATTAATATTACCATTATTGTTATTGTTAAAACTGGAATGATAACCACTGCATTATCAGCAACAATTTATACTACATATGCTATAATGGCTGTAAGTCAATGTATACACGACACACACAAATGAGGATCGAAGATAATATTTGCCATGTTGTTTTGACACATGGCCGAAACAACAAGAGAGTAAAAATCGGCTCTAATAATTCCGTGTTAATGGTGATGGTGATGGTGGTTGTGGTTGTGGCCGCTACAAAATAAATTTAGTTATTAATAGATATCATTCATTGTTCAAGAATGCGATTTTCAAATGTATAATAAATTGTGCAATGCCGTACATGGTGAGTGGTAAATAATTAAACCTGACATAATAATATGACTTTTGCTGATAAGCCACTACCGCTGATACCACTACTGCTGCTATGAACAATAATTACAGCTACAACTATCGAACTCTTATTCTAGAATCACAAGAACAAATTTTTCCTTTTTTACCACAATCGTGATAATTGGCTTTATTTGATTTATAGTGATCCTCAACAGTTTCCATTACCACCACCAATGCTAGAAAAGACAGACGGTCAAAGTTCATACAAACAAGGCGTTAGACAAAAATGGGTCCTCAGGAGTTGGATACCAATTGACAGATAATTTGGTCAAAATCTGGGAATTCATTTTTGTCTATCGCCTTGTATAAGCTCCTATCCATATTCGAATAATTATAAGTAAATATATCTTTATTGCTACTATTACATCTATTAAGTGGCTTTTATTATAATTAATTTATCACATATGGACCATTATTTTTGAAGGGTGACCATCTGCTAATAAATGGCGATCGCCCATTTGGCTGTGCCTACCCCTATAATCGCTGACCACCACCAAAAGTTACCCTTCAAAAAGTATGATCCATATTGGTTTTAATTTGGAATAATTCTTGGTCAACTCTTGTGAATGTTATGCATATCACAGAGAAGGAGGCTTCTTTGTCAGGTGACTGCGTTGTTGACCCTTATTCTGGTATGGCGTGGGATATCACTCTCGCTTCACTGAGTAGAGTCGTCTTTATAAATGGCGGATGCTTGTAAGAATACGTAGTTTAAACCCATGACCAAAGAGCTGACTACATGGCGTGATTTCAGTTAATATTTTAATAATTTCCAAAGATATGTGCATTAAATATAATAGAAATGCTAGAAATGTATAAAACTGTAATATGATATCTAGGGAATTAACCAAGAGAATAAGGATAGTCTAAGGGATATTATTATTGGTAAAACTTGGAGCAGCTTGAACAAATCTTCGAGAGTCTTGGCTCTCCTACATGGCTACTCTTATTGATCGTTATTTTTTCCATTGAAGGAAACAGTTTAGTAAACAAGTACACGTCTTCACAGTGTGGATAAACCTCCTTTAATGAGAGATCCAGTTCCTTTATATTTTTAAAGCACTTGAGGGTAGCTTGTCCTATCCTTGATCTCTTGGATCTATGTGAATCGAGACATGTAGGATCCAAATATCTGGCTATAACATCCATACCACTAAGACTATACAAAGTCAGCTTCAAATGCTCAAGATCCTCTAATTTTGACAACGGAAACAAAACAAGCAGCGAAAGGACAGGTCCATCCAAACTCAATCTCGTCAATCCTTTCCAAGCTACATCGCAGAGCTTCATAGACTCAATAGCGCTTGTCAAAAAACTTTCATTGTGGGCTAGTTTTTTTAGTACCATATTGCCATCAAAAACATCCATGTACAACCATCCAAACACGATATCCCTATCATTATACTGACGGCCACCAAATAGAAGATAAGGATCGTAATAGGACCCCACATATTTAAAGTCAAGTGACTTTAAATATGGAAAGGACCTGGTAAGAACTTTGAAAAATATGTGGATATTATTATTCATAACCAACTCCGTGTTAATAGTAAATGAAGCATTTACAAGGTTTGGGCAGCATCTTGAGATGTTGTGCAATTCGTTCAAGTCGTTCATCACAATCTTTAGATCAGTTAGACTCGACCAAACCTTGGAATCGGCAGTAAACCAAGGAGTAATGCTATATGGATACCAATGCTCGTTTTTTATTTTGAGTCTTTCCAGATGTGGAAATATCTGGTTGGTAAATGGTTTGGGATCAAATCTATAGCTATTCTCATCATCCTCGTCATCTTCGTCCCATTCCTCCTCCTTGTATAGGCCCAATAGCTCAAGCCTTCTTAGCCCATGACTCCAAGTTTTATTATCAGCTAATGATACCAATATCTGCCCTGGATCAGTAGCAACAACAACGGTATTTGGATCATTGTCAAACCTAGGATGATTACCTTCATCCATCTCTATATGAACAAGCCTCAAATCTTGCAATACTGGCATGGTATCCAAAAGTTTATAGAATTCCCTTATAGTAATTTCTGCATCGATGTCAAGTTTAAATAATGTTGCGCCAAACATTTCTGTAAGTGCTAGTGGTGTACGCAGATCGTCTAAACAGTAGTAGCTATGAAGTGCTAATCCGCGGACTTTTGAGTCACTTAATATACAGTCGACATAATCCTCGTCATTGAGATATGAAAGGTCAAAGGAATCCGAAAGATTATAATCCTTTAGGTTGGTTGTTAATATATGATCAGCCAGTTCGTGGCCTTCACCTTTGCCTTTGTATTCTAAACGATGATGACCCGCTTGTCGCAGATTCTTGACATCAAATTCTATCAAAACACGGGATTCCACTTGTTCTTTGATACCTGGAAATGCCAGTTTAAAAGCATTTAGAGTATCTGTTTTCAAGTCGTATGCAAGGTATTCGGCAACCTTTAAAAGTATGTCCTGGTTAATTTGTGTTTTGACCATGTTATCAAGTTTATAATATATGTGTGTATCTGCGTTAGTATATTTAATTTTTGGAGGGATAGATGGGTTGGTATTTATACTATTTTATAAGAATGTGCGGCCAGTAGTTTTTGGCTGGGCTTTCTTTACCCATTCATAAAATAGCATAGCGATTATGAATAAGTACACAAATGGGGCTATTAAAGCTGCCCAGTGATGAAATGATAAAATATCAAATTTCTATGCCAGCCATAGAGATCCGCTTTATTTTATTGAATACATTGTAATATAATGCCGATGAAGTCAAAGCTCACAATGATTTGGGCAAAATGGGTTTCTGGGAGTTTGCATATGGATTGGCTCATGGTTGTAGGTCAAAATAAAAGAATCCATTTCTACCTACCATAGATTCGTTTAATAATGAGATTTTCACATATAGATGAATAAACTTTCAAATCATAGACCAATTTATTATTAACACAAAGTTGATCCCCAAGAAATACTATAGGAAATACTAAGGAAAGTTCCTGTTAAAGCCTCATTTTAATATATTTATTGCTGTTTTATCACAGTGAATAATTTGTTTAGAAAATTGATATTTAAAGTAAAAAACAAATGGATGTGTCAAGATAAATTACCTTTTTGTATGTAATAATGCAATAATATCAAAAGATAAATCAAAGCTAACAAATAAGACATGCTAATTGTAAGCTATTTATAAAAAAGATGAGTGAATATGTAAAAATTATTTATTAAGGTTGCGCGAATATTACAATAATTAAGGAATAGAGTTTATCAAGACTTCTTCACATAGATCGTTGACACAATCTGAGCATTCAACCAAAGGCTTTGAGCAACCGCAACCACACGAATAGTCGCCGTCTTCATCGACCTTTACATTGGGATGTTCTGGATCATTTATTTTTATAGGTTCTCGGTTCTGATTCTTTTTTCGCATAGTGCTACAAGAGCAAGAGCAAGTCCCACCACTGCCCCCACAGCATCCAGATTTCTTTGTATCAGTTGCTGATGCTACTGCCATTGCCGATGAGCTTCCACAACACCCTCCTCCTCCTCCTCCTCCTCCTCCACTCGACGATGCCGCTGGTTGTGACGATGGGGATGATGGTTCACAGTGTGGACCCCCACTATTATCCTTATTAGCTGCAAAGTCAATTGTATTTGAACAGCATGATCCAGAATTTAGAAATGCCGAAGTTGATACAAAGCTGGAGGTTTGTGCTTGTGTCGCTGCTGAGCCAGTATCTTCCTTTTTGCTCTCGAATAGCGACGATACCTTTTCAAGAGCCGCTTTTTGACTAGCTTTGTCTCTTATACCACCACTGCAGCAAGACGTGACAGCACCAGTTCCAGAGGATTTCTGGTGTTGTGCCTGAATCTCTGTTTTGATTTGATTGTCGGTATCAGGCAATGGTGATGAAGGCGAGACTTGCATAGTATCATCAAGTGTCCAACCAAAGTCATCTCCAGCATCGCCACTACTCATGTCTATCTCATTTAAACCAGTTCTCAAGGCAGCTTGATCAAAGTTCAAGATTTCGTTCCCGTCCTCATCAACTTTTTCAACCATATCAATGACTCTCTTGCGAACTCCCTGTGCCTCCATAGCTTTCAGCAGCTTATCAAGTAGATCGTTACATGAACAACCGCATGAACATAGTGGCCTTAGCTGCCCTGATACTTTATCTAATCCTATTCTTGGACCACTACCCCTCGTGTTGCTACCATGACCATGGCTGCTAATATTACTACTATTGCTACTGCTGCTGTTGCTGCTAGTACTGCTTTCATTGAACTTCGATGTTCTTGGATATCCATTAGCTGATAGAGGTTTGGTGGATAATTCCTGGGGGCTAAATGGTGTATTTGTATACGGCGACAATGTCTTTGCAGATGTTAAAGGCGATATTGTGTCATATGTAGGTGATTTGGAATCATTAATCCTAGCTTTGCCTTTATTAGTTGTTATTGTAGATGATGATCTGCAGCAAGACGATGACGGGCCAGATGGGCATTCTGGTTCACCTTTAATAGCTGAATTTGCTGATATGCTATTCGTATGCGAATCGTAATACTTTGGATAGGCCCTGTCATCTAAATAAAATAGAATAAGCCCCAGAATTATTACCATATTTGTCACTATATATGAACAAAGGCAAACTTAATAAGCACATATGTAGCTTGTTTCTTACCAGTAATGACTACTCTGGAGGCTGCATTTATTACTTGATCCTTATCGTATGTTTTCAAAAGATAATCATTAAAGTATGGTTTACAACATTGACAAAATTCGCTGTTGGGACTGCAATGGCATGGATTCAAAAGACTATCGATACTAAACAGTTTATTCCTCTCTGGGCTTGAGCTATCAGATCCTTTCCTCGCTATATGAGATTGACGAATTTGTGTAAGTCAGGAATCAATTTGTCATCATACAAAAAAGGAAAGTATTTACATGTATACAGTAGATTGTCTTGCCTTTTTTCCTTGGACCTCTTGAACCAGCGGAATGGTCTTTACATTCACACTTTACATGATTTTGATTAGTTTTTCGAAGATGCCGGCACCTTGCACACTGGGAAACCGGCCGCCCCTTCGGTCGTACCAATATAAGTTCTCTTTCTGTATGCTTACATGTTGAAGCTCTATGGCCTCGTATACATGCTTTGCACGAATACTTTTTACCGTCAATTACAACCATATCCCCTTTCTTATTATATTTTGTGGTATTTTAAGGCTCCTTCGTATTTGAATGTGTATCAGTGGTGATGGGTGATGACACTAACGACGATTTTCACGCCTACTATATATGTTTATGATGCTTGGATATAAGTAGCTTAGACTGTACCCAAACTGCTTTATATCCACTACCTTCCACTCGTAGAATTACTAGAACCTGAATTAATTTTGTCCGTTTTGACAAAATTTAACCCACAGTTACAGTAACACAAAGGGGAATATTAAAAATGTTGAATTGAAGGAGTGAATGAATATAAAATGTTGGCAAATTCAAAAGTACATGTACCAAGAAGGACTCAGCGATACAGAAAAACCCTGCTTTACTAATGCTAAAGTTGGTACAAACCAGTATATGCATCATTGGACGATGCTATGCATGAATGAATTGCTTGTGCAGATCAAAATAAAGTTATGGGTTGCCCACTTCAACCATCGAATTTTGAAGGGATATTCTAGAAGATGATATTCATTGCCTTCTGACCTAATTAATACTTGTAGAAACGGTCTGACGCCTCTTCAATGATGCCTTTTAGTACACATTTTTGTAGCAACTCAAAATATAAAACAAATCTACTCAAACTAGTGTTTGTGGCGTCAGAACTGGGGATTAGATGATGATGATTATGATCAAACAAACCCATAAACTGCACATATGAACTATGATCATGTGTATCAAATATGCATAGCTATGTCAGTACAAGGAGTAGAGAGGTTAGCACGCATTAATGAAAATTTGCATATTAAATATGTCTGAGACAAAGTTCAAGTATACACTAGAGAGCTTGGTAGAAGAGGAAGCAGAGCTTGAATTTCTTCAAGAAAGTCTTCAGCAAACCGATGAGCTTTGCAATAAAGTAGTAGGTATTCCAGCACAACTTGTGCTGGATAAGCAAACGTGCATACTATGGATATTTACTAAAGAGCCGAACCAACTGATGGCATGACAAAAATACAATGTAGGTCAGCATGCTTAAGCTGTTTGATTTGAGGCTAAAGACAATTAGTACTGCCGCGGCACCTATTCATGACTCAACCGAAAATGTCCAGAGTAGCCAGAAAAGTAAGTCATAGAAAAGCTTTGGGTAAATACTAGAGTATAATCGTTGTTGCCTACAGCTGATAATAATCACTCCGTTGTTGAAAACGGGTTTGTGCTTGTAGATATCGAGAACACACTAAGGGCTTTTGAATCCATGGTTGGGCCAGCCACTGCTGAAGCAAATGAACCAACGAATTAAGCTGGATGGCTGGGAGTAACAGCTGGCATGCATTGTCCCACCTCTTAGACCCTAGTCCACTATTGTATGATATTTATTCATCTACTCGATTTAGCTTGTACTTTAACACCTCATCAACAGTTATTATATGATTAAATTTGTTTCTAACTGAATGGAACCTATACAATAAGTGCAATTTTGTCTTGTCAAACAGCATAAGGCTCTCCAAACAGCCAGTCATCTACACTAAAAGATACAGAGCTCTAGTAACGTTAAAATCCAAGGTCAACCCTGGCTAAGATGATTGCAAAATACCTTAATATTATAAAGTATTAGAGAGAATGCAATCGCAATGGGGCAGGTATTTGGGATACAATGACGTAGAGCTTGTTCTCCAACAGTATTGGATATAGGCACTATGAATGTCGTCTATGCTGTTGTCCACAGCTGCCAAAAAGATGTAAACCAAGTAGCCCAATTGGGAACCAAAAAGGAGACTAAGTGCTGTATTCACACTAGATATTTAATTAAAATGCAGTAGCTTATATGCTTGGTGCAAATGGCAATAATACACAATCCCCAAATAGAGTGTGATTAGACTGGAAATTCCAGATTAAAATGACGACTCCAGTGCCACACAGTCTTCAATTAAGGATCCTTTTAGACTGGAGATGCATGCAGTGGGCTCTACGGTATATACTGAAATTGAATAGTTAAGAAAGCAGTATCCAGGTACTTTGCAGCTTGGAGGCCAACAGTGTAAAACCATGGCCCAGCAGGGACTCTGCGATTGTACGTGATCTTTAGAACGTTCAAATTTCAGCAAAGCAGTAGACCCCAGGCATTTCGTGTTTATGTTTTCTGGAGAAAGAGAAGAGGGTGGTCATTGTAAGTGTTTCTGGAAGCTGCTATCACCAACTTAGCATATAAACCGTTTCTACTGTTTTGGAATCACACTTCTGGGCCAATTATAACTGCGAAATAGGCTTTTTGGATATCCTTTAGCTGGACAAGATTTATAGCGGTAGTGGCGATTGTAGGAGTAGTAACGCGGCCAGTGCTACCCAGGGCAACGGTTACTGAAGCGTTGGCTGTCGAGAAATGTCAACAACTCAAGGATAGCCTAGCAGGAGAGGACTGGGATTTATGCTTTCCTCATATCTAGATGGGATGTCCATTTGGTTGAAGATATCCTGGTATTTCATCTCCTTTTCTATCTCACTCTCTTTCCTTCATCTTCACTATCTCTCTAACTTACTCTATATTCTCCCTTTCCTAATATACCGTTATACCTATCCCATTTTCCTAGGCTTCTTCTGTTGAACACCGAATGAAATTTCTCTTTGCGACTGCTTGTATAGTTGCCATAGCCGGGCTCAAGGCCCAAGCTGAGGATGCTGGTATCGTGCAAATTGCCCAATCTGCAGCCCCAGTTCCCCAAATGCAGGAGGTAGGCAGAATTATTGCCATCCATGTTGATGACTGTCCTGAGGGCCAAGTATTGGGAGAGCATAACACTCTCAACCAGCTTCGCCCAGAACCTGAATCCGCTGCCGACCAGGAAAGCGCTAAGCCTGCTGGAAACCACCCCCATGGAAAGCCGATAACCCCCCACCACTCAGTTGAGGACGACGATGACAACGACAGCCTTGTTGTTCTTGGCTCTGAAAATGGAAGAGACGAGCATGGTAACCCCACCATTTCATTCGATCCGGATGCTGAAGGTATGGAAAACATCATTTATCCTGAATACACGCTAGAAAAGGACTCAAGATTGCCACAAACCAGAGACCCGGTAAACTTTATAGGAACCGCACCTTCAGCTGAGGAGCCAAGCAGTGATGGCAATGATTGTGATCACGACCCTTCTGAGGAAGAACTTTTTGAACAACTCGTTGCCCTTGATCCTTACAGTGAGATGGTTCCCGACCATGATTGCGATCATGAACACCCTGGCAAAGCCCATATCGACTACATGTCGCTTTTCCCAGCAAATTTTATCGAAGTTTATGAGAGAGAACGCATCTATGCTATCCCTGTCTCTTCACCAGTTCATTTGCAGCGCAACACTATCACCAAAATCATTTTTGCAACCGCTCACCACAACATGCATCACACCATTAGTCAAACAATGACTGTTACACAAGGGCCTAAAGCTGCTCCAGTTCCAGTCACCGTTACTGTTTTCAGAGACAAGGTTGCTGAGCCTCAATCAACGGTAATCACAACACCTACTCAGCCTGTGGTCCAAACTGCTACGGTTGCACCAATTGTTCCTGCCATTATGTCTGAAGATGGCAGAGAGGAAGGTTCACTTGCAAGTGTCAAAAGGGCAAGCATTGAACCCCAAGTTGATGCTGACAACGAAGTTGCTGACCCCATTATCGCTCCTGAAGAAGCTCCATCATTTGTTCCCATGAGCACAGACCCCGAGCCTAAGGCTGGTTCTCCAGCCAACGCTATCAGACCAAGTGTTCATCCTAGAGTTGGTAGCGATCCATCCATGCCCCCTCAAGTCACACCATGCTCTAGTGGTGCTGATGCCTTTGCGGATGCCAATACCCCACAGGTTGATGCTGATAACGAGGTTAACCCTTTCCCGCAATCTGTCATGCCGGCAGCCGACCAAGAACAAGCGTCTCCTGCTAAGCACCACCCTGACCATCCTCACCACCCACCCCAACCATCGCATCATCCCCATCCTTCACATCCACCTCATCCCGTTCATCCACCCCATCCCACTCATCCACCCCATCCCACTCATCCACCTCATCCCACTCATCCAGCCTGGCCTCATACCGAACCTGCTACAACTCCTAGTGAAACTGTAGAGCTTCCTACCGAATCATCAGTCTCCGATGACGATGATTCCACTCCTGTTCCTGAAGATCCCACCCTTGAGGATCCTGGAGAAGATGACTGCGAGGAAGTAGAAGCAGACGATAAAGATTGTGAGGATGAACAAGAACCTAGCGTGGAAGCTCAAGAACCATTTTCTGCATTAGAGGCACCATCTGAGTCTTCTGAAGATACTGTATCGTTTGATGACCACCAATCTGTTGATGCCGATATCCAAGAAACAAAACTTGATGATGATGAAGATTGTGATTACCCATCCCCTATTATGGCTATTGATCCACCTTATACGTTACCCGAACCCAACTCATCGACTGAAGACGCACCCGCTACTTCTGATATTTCATTCAAAAACAATAATTCAGAAGAAGATTGCGATGAACCATCATCCGTTGATAATGTCGATCCCTCTGAATCACCATCTGTTGATGCTGACAATGAAGAAAAGGCGAATGATGACACCGGTAATGAGCCATCTATTTACGACCTAGATCCTTCCGACTTCTCTGAAATAGATTCGTCAACTGTTGCACAAGAATCCGATCCTGTCGACTCGTTCCCCAGTCTCTTCCCCCAAGATTCAATTCCCGAAGACGATAGCGATGAAAATGAGGGCCCAAGCTTTGTCCCACAAAATGAGCCTGCTGCCCCCGCCACAATTGCCCGCCCTGGACATCATCCTCCCCATGCCGTTCCCAGTCACCCTCACCCTCATCCTCACCCTCATCATAATCCCCACAACCCACATCCTTCTAAAATTGATACCCCATCTGAAGACTCTCCAAGCAAAACTACTGATGCTGACACCGATGATATTGGCTCATATCAATCCCCCACCATATTCGCACCAACCAGTTTCCTCAACACTCCTCATATTCCTGAGAGTGTATCATCCGTCTTCGGTTCCGCAGTCAGCCTTGCTTCTGGATCATCCTGTGATGGGGAGTCTGAGGATTCAGAAGAGCCATCTTCAGCCTTGGAAGATTCCGAATCTGAACGCACCTCAACTTTTATTGATCAATCCGAATCTTCCGATGACCCAACATCAATTTTGGCTGACAATGAAACACAGGATACCGGTGTAGTAGATGATGGCTCTGATGTGCCTTCATCTAATTTGGATGCCGAATTTACATCTTATTCTAGTGTTGAAGATGATGAGGTAGACTGCGATGAGGAAGAACCCCAAACCCAATAAATACATATATAAAACGCCTATCTTTTCCAGTTATTCCCATTTCATAATAAATATAAACATTTTTATGGATCTATTTTCAACTTTTTATCATGAATAGCTTCTCCCCAATACTTCAATCTATCCCATCGCTCTTTCCCATATCCACTTCCACTTTCCCCATTTCTTCTTTTAAATATATTGACCAAAATTATTATAAACTGAATTTAGAGCAAATTTTTATTTATTATTAATATTACAATATGTTTTCATTATTAAATTAGCTACGACCACATCACTACCCACTATATGGGCAATTATATTTGAAGGCTGGGTGTTTACTAGTAAAACTGAACATACATTTGGCTGTGATTGCCCCTATAAATATTCACTCTTCAAAAATTATTACCCATATTCAAATGGTCCTCTCAATCTCAAAGCTCATATCTCAATGAAATGGTTTACCTATTTTTCATGATCTCCGCTTTCTACATTAATTGTTATTTCATCACAAGTTACATACATATAAATTTATTTCATTTTACTATTAGTTGAGTTGGACGAATGTTTTGCCTTTGGTTTTGGTTTTAATCAATATATATCAATATGTCACTAAAAATATTATGTTTAAACATATTTACAATTTGTGTTATTACAATAATGAATAATAATAAAAATGAGGCTATAATAATAATTAACATATCTTGTATACTTCAATTTGGATAATCACAGACGATAGTATATTTTGATACATGGATATAGTAATTCAATTAACAATCCCCAAGTGGGATGCGTTTGTTCGAATACAAAACGGAATCGCAGAGCAACGTAAGTTCGAAAGAGGGGCGAGCGAACAAGTTGAAAATGAAGTTTAAAATCAGTGGCCATTCGCCAAATGGCTAGAAAGTTCAGTAGACTCATCAAATCTCGAGCGACATAGTGGACAGACGAATTGAATGTCGTCTGCGCCAGAAGAAGCCTTGGTGTTATCAGATGAAGAGGCGCACATTGTGTTGACAAGACGAGGAGAGATAAAGCTTTTGAAAAGCACGTGAGGGTCTATGTCTGTCTATATCCCAAAGAAATAAGGAAAAGATTTGTTTTGGGAATTGTTGGAAATGCCCATTGATATTTATATAGGAATGGAAAAAGAAATCCTGTGTATGAGTATTCATTGGGCTCATTGAAGTTTCCTCCAAATATATTTCTCTCTCTCTCTCTCTCTCTCTCTCTCTTATCACCCCTATTTACTTTTCACATTTATCATTGCTTCAAACTTATCACTTACAATTAATCAAAATCCGTTTATAGAAGCAGCATATACCCCTTTACAGCTTTGGTATTGGCCCTAACTTGTATAAAATTAGCCGAGCATTCCATCAAACCAACAAGTCCCTTTTTGGATATATATGCACCCTTGAATGACTTTGATTGTTTCAAACTACCACAATTATACTCCTCGTTGATTATTTAATACAAACACGGTGAGAATTCTTCCCCAGCAGGGAAAATAGTGTGGGCATGGTTAGATAATGTAGATGATGCTAACAAAAATGACTAGGCTTGCTGCATCACATCAGTCACAAACTGGTCACTGCTTAACAAATTTCTTGATGCCAACAACACACCTGGCTCAATACACTTTCAAAGTTCAAACATAGCACATGCATCTTCCATTGAAATACGCACATTTTGGTGATCCTACTATAACACTTGAAGCAAAACTACTCCAAGGTAAGATTCAGGATATTCAAGTATCAGTCATATGAGAATCGGTTTAGCATTCCAATGTATTGTTCAACCTATTGTATTCTTTGAAGACGTCTAGGATCCTACAGACAAAGTATGCATTTGAGCATTTCATTCCTTTATGACACGGGTTTTTTATCTTGTCCATGCCGTTGTTTTGAAAATATCAAAGTTTCGCATTATCGAGATGATGGGGTGAAGGTTAGATTTGCTCAATGCTGGCACATCCTAACCCTTACACAGGGATTATAATGCTCCTTTATGGATACTACATAATTCCTTTCACCAAATGGCTATACTCTAATATGACTTGGAAGTATACTTTTACCACTAATCAGAAATAACTTTATTAAAAACCATACACCAAACTACTACAATCTTGTCAAGCATTTCCATCGCACTCTAGTAGATATTCCATTTGTGTTACTTTCCAAATGCATGCTAAAGAACATTTCTGTTCCACCTCAATAAATATTTCCAATTTACATAGCATCGAAGTTCACACCTCATGCATTCTCACCACAACCACTGCCACAGATAATTTATAATCAAGTGCCCAATATCTGGTATTCAAACAAAAACAAAGGCCATAGTCAAAGAAGAGGGAAACAGAATAATTTGATTAATTAGAGCAAAAAATGATTTAATAAATTATAGTTTGATATCAAAAAATTGTTCATTATAATAATAATAACAAAAACAATACTGTAATTAGCAAATAAATAACAAAATTTAAATACACTTGAGTATGTTGGAATGGATATACAATTTATTTTTTTTTGAATGCAAGCAAATAAAGATTAGATACAAAAGATTTAATTCGTTAGTTGATATGCTCGAAACAATATTCATCATGCTTAGCCAGAGCATCTACAGAATCAAAGTACTTATTACAATTCCAACAAAGATAAAGTCTTTTTGGAATATCATCATATTCTTCTTCATAATCATCTCCATCATATTCGCTGAAATCCTCTTGTGTAGCAGCAGTAGTTGTTGTTTCTGCTGCTGCTGCTGCTGATGCTGTTGGGCTATTGGTATTTCCTGGATTTGTATTAGAAATTGATGAATTTCTTGTTTTATTTTTTATATCTTTAGTTTTTGTTCCCGAGCCTCCAGGATTTGTAATCGATGTACTATTATTGTTATTGCTGTTAGCAACGGTAGTAGTAGTGCTACTCCTTATACTGGATAACATTATCGTAGAGGTTATATATCGATATCTTTAACACGCGAGTATATGGTTAATTATTAAAGTGCTGCGGTGTGTATACCTTCAAAATATACAATAGCAAAGTAAAAAACAATCTGGAATATAAAAAGATGCCAAATCTACAAAAGATATAAATCTCTTTTTATAGCTTCAGTGATGGGCAGTGGTGATAATATTAGCTTCAAAGTGAAAGTTGACACAACCAGAACCAGAAGAAGCTTTTGGGGCATATATATATATATTGCCGCTGCCGCCGCCGCTGCTGGTGGTGGTGATGATAAGCAGAAAATACCTCAATGAAGCGCGCAGTTGGCTAGCTGATGGGCTTATTGAAGCATCAAATGAATGATCTCTGCGGAATAATCAAATCACATGGCATCATTATTGAAGCTACTCCAAAGATTTCACAACCACATTTTGATAAATTTACTATTCTTTGGCGTGTATATTTTTTATAGAGTAACATCTTGATGACCCCAACTCCAGTAATATTTGTTTTCAAAAATGTATGTGCGTGTGTGTGTGTTTGCTTCATCTATAATATTGTTTGCATTATTTTGGCAACTCTCGGATTCAACAAACACACAGATTATTTTGACATCACTGAATTCATCAAAAGTTTGAATTTCTTCAAATTAACAGCTTGGAGTCATACAATATAAACCATAATTTCAAAGGGTACATTTTTGTGGTCAACGATTATAGGGGCAATCACAGCCAAGTAGCTATCCAGTCTTCCTAGTAAACAAACATTCACCCTTCAAAAATTATAATCCATATTTGGGAAGTTTTAGTATTAGTACAATCCATTATATATTTCAGCATAAATATTACTATACAAATTGGCATATGGAAGCATTTCACTAGTGATCAAATCTATGTTAGGCAGATATGGGCTCACAGATTTTGGCCTAAAAATGAGCCATTCCATACACAACTCCTAGGGACTCATTTTACCCAAAGCCTTGTAGGCCTTGACCATATATATTAATAGGCCAGACTAGTTTGGAATAATGTTACATGACAATGTAATTAATCTTAACCCATAAGTTTAAATGGAACAAAATGAGAATAGTTGTTTGATAGTATTTACTATTTCCTGGAAGTTCTTGGTTAGAGTTTTTAGGTATTATTATTATATTATAAATCTTAAATATTCTTGATACTTTACGTATTATTCACGTAAAAAATAAACATGAATTTCTAGGAAGTTTATTATGAAAAGTCTTACAAAGGAGTTCAGAACTATTAGAAATAATTTAGAATAGTTATGAATGGGTAAAAGTAGTTCAGAATAAGAGATAATAGTTAGAGATAATTCTGAATAGAAAGGAATATAATTAAATGGGGTATAACAATATAAATATCTAACTATTTTGATAATCAATTAATCTACTTAGTTTCTCTACTAAATCCTTTCAACTATAACTTTATTTAAAAAACAATATCATGATTTTAAAAGGTAAGGAGAAAATCAAAAAATTTCTTAAACTTATGACAAGTCTAAGTCTATACCCTTTGACTATCACACTAAAAGGCTATTCCAAAGCCAACATTGGCTTCAGAGTATAGATATTATAGATAAAGCATATAAAGGGAACCTATATACCTTCACACCATATTAGCTATGGCATAACAATTTATTCCTACTCTTTCTAAATAAATAAATATTGTATCTGACAAAAGGGGGTTACTATTTGTACCCCAAACCCATAATCATGCACTTTTCCCTATCCTTTAATAATAAATACTACTCCCTCTGTTCACAAATAAGTGCAAGGTTGTATGGTAGTGGTTTGTTCCAAAATAAGTGCAAGGTTGCTTAGCCAATCAATGCAAATCATTCATGGGCATAAAAATTAT